>CAJQZJ010032807.1:5876302-5892325 GCA_907164525.1 Lophiomys imhausi
GTGGAAGGGTGGGACTGGAGGGGGGAGTAGGGAGGGGATTGTGATTGAGATGTAACTTGAAGAAATAAAAAATAAATTATTAAAAAAAAAACAAAAAAAGACAGAAATAATAAAATTTATAGAAGTAAATGAAAATTAATATACAACATATTCAAACTTTGGAACACAATGAGGAATGAAGGTGGCTCCAACATGAAAATTCATAGTACAAAGTACCAACATAAAATTATTGGAGAAATCTCAAACTAACAAAGTAACAGCACACCTGAAATGTCTGGAACATAAAGAAGTAAGCACACAAAAAGTAGTAGACATCAAGAAATTATTAAATGGAAGGCAGAAATCCATACAATAGAAAGAGAAGAATATAAAGCCTCAATGAAACAAAGGTTAGGTTCTTTTAGAAAATCAACAAGGGCTGGAGAGATGGGTCAGCAGTTAAGAGCACTGACTGTTCTTCCAAAGGACCCTGATTCAAATCCCAGCACCCACATGGCAGTTCACAGCTGTCTGTAATTGCCGGGCGTGGTGGAGCATGCCTTTAATCCCAGCACTTGGGAGGCTGATCTCTGTGAGTTCAAGGCCTGCCTGGTCTACAAAGTGCATACAGGACAGCCAGGGCTAAACAGAGAAACTCTGTCTCAAAAACAAAAGAGAAAAAAGAAAAGAAAGAAAATCAACAAGACAGACAAACCCTTATCAAAGGTAATGAAAATCCAAAGAGAAAATATCAAAATTAGTAAATTCAGAAATTTAAAAATTTGATAAAACAAAAGACAATGAGGAAATTCAGGGAATACTAAGGACACATTCTAAAAACCTGTTCTCAACCAAATCGGAAGTCATAAAAGAAATGGAAAATGTCCTTGATAGGTACCACTTGTCAAAGTCAAATTAAAATCAAATAAATTTAAACAGAGCTGTAGTCTTAGTGAAAGAGAAGAATTACAAGTCTGCCAACAAAAAGGGCTCAGGGCCATAAGTTTTCTGGACACAATTCTACCAGCATTTCAATGAGAAGTTAACAGCAATAGTCCTCAAAGTATTAAACAATATAGAAAAGAATAAATTTTACCCAATTCATTTTATGCCACAGTTACTCCAAATACTCAAACCTAATAAAGATTGAACAAAGGAAGAGAATTACAGGCCAATTTGCCTTCTAAATTCCTTAGATACAAAAATACTTAATAAAATATTTGCAAACCAAATCCAAGAACACATCAAAATAGCAACCACTATGTGTATGGGGAGTTAAATTAATATGAATTAAATTTGGTGAATATGTAGGTACATCTGATACAGTCTCTTAAAAGGGGGCAAGAAGATTAGCCTGGCACCTGTGGGCACTTGGCACGGCAGCATACGGACTAAAAAGAGGGTTTATGGCTTGGCATTGTTTTCAGCTGCTAATAGCCTTATGAAGTGGGCAAAGCCCAGAATAGCCTGAAACCAAGTGAAACTAGGAGACCACCCTATTTAAGGACAAAGTGGGTGGAGCCTGAGAGTTCTCACGCTAGAGACCACAGGATGCAAGACAGTTTGTATCATCTGATGGAGAAAATGATGGCAGACTGAAAAGCTGATCTCAAACAGAGCTGTAAAGATACGGTCAGCTCTCCCTGAGACAGCAAGAAGCTGGTGTGAGTAGAGAAGTCCTCAGCCAAGCAGCAAATGGCCAAGGACTAAAACCCCATGGCACAGCTTTTGCCTAGAGGGGTTCGACCAGTTCAATCAGTAGCCTGAATAGAACTGTGGCCAGCCCCAACGACTGTTGCAGAGCAGCTGAGTGGCTAATACAAACTGAGTAAGTCGGCTTATGGACAGCTGAGGCCTTCCAGAGAGAATGCTTCAAGTCTCATTTAAAGTCAAGTTGCCATAGCAATAGTAGCCAATTTACCCTAAAGGACCTACATCTGAGATGTTCCTGAGGAAAGACTGTTGACCAAGTGCCATAAAGGATCTGATCCTGAGGTGCTCCTGATGACTGAGAACCTTCCCCCAAAACTGTGGCCTTCTAAAAGGTTAGGGTTAGTTTTTAAATAATAGGCATTTATAGTTATTAATAGGGTTAGTTGTTAGGTAATAGGGGTTTATAGTTATTCTTAGGACTAGTTGTTAGGCAATAAGTGTTATATTTGTTATAAGGGCTTATAGTTATTAATAAGTGATATATGTGATAGTAAAAGTTTCCTCTTCAACCATGATGAAGTAGGCTTCTTCCCAAAGATTTGTGGAAGGTTCAACATAAGAATGTTAGCAAATTTAATCTAAAATATGAATAAATTGTAAAGAAAACATATGATCACCTCATTAGATAACAAAAAAAGCCTCTGAAAAAATTCAATACTCCTTCATAATCAAAGTATTAGGGTGATTAGGGATACAAGGGTCATACCTAAACATAATGAAGGCAATTTACAGAAAGCCTGTAGCCAACATTATATTAAATGAAGAGAAACTCAAATCAATTCCACTAAATCAGGAAGAAGACAAAGTTGTCCGCCCTCTACATGTATATATAATATAGTAGTAGAATTTAGGTAGTGTAAGAAAATAACTGAACTGGGCGTGGTGACTCACACCTTTAATCCCAGCACTTGGGAGGCAGAGGCAGGCAGATCTCTGTGAGTTCAAGGCCAGCCTGGTCTACAAAGTGAGTCCAGGACCAGTAAAGGATACACAGAGAAACCCTGTGTAACCGAACTTTTTTATTATTATTTAACACTTATTTATTACTAAATTCACTTATAACAAACACCAACAATTTCTTAACTATTAATCCTATAAATTCCTACAACCCCTTTAACCTATCCACTAAACCTATTGATCATTATAACAACTACTTTCATAACCTTTTAGAATGATACAGTCTCTGGGGCAGGTCCTCAGTCGTTAGGAACACAGTCTTTGTTGTAGATTCTTTAACACACTTAGCAGTCCTTTTTCTGGATCTCTCAGATGCAGATTCGTCAGGGTAAGTTGGTTATTACAGTCTCACCTTAAATAAGGCTTCATGCTTTCTTCTCTGTGGGAGACCCCAGCCGTCTGCAGGCCAACTTCTTTTGAATCAGGAACTCAGCTGCTCTGCCTCAGTCCTTAAAGCCAGGCACCGTTTCCTTTAGGCCACTGTTTGGACAGATCAAACCCCTCTAGGCAAAAGCTGAGCACAGGGTTTAGTCCTTGGCCTTTTGGTGTCTTGCTCAGGCTTTCTTTGCTCACCAGCTTCTTTCTGCTTCAGGGAAATCTGGCCATCAAATGATGGCCAGCACTTTTTTCAGCAGGACTCTTGGAGCTCTCTAGCATCAGGGGCCTCTTCTCTTTCTGGGCTCCATGCACTGTCCTTAAATAGGAGGAACTCTGTTTCAGCTTAATTTGGGCTCCGCCCACTTAGCAGCTGAAAACAATGTCAGGCCAGATACTTTGTTTCTTCAAGTCTATTGAGTCTTTCCTGTTTTTCCTGACTTCAACCTTGTTTTTCAGTCTATTAAGTCTTTTCTGTTTTTCCTGACTTCATGCTGATAATGCTCTTCAGGCCTCAAATTAAGAGACAGTATCAGAAACTCCTATATATTTTCTAAATCTAATTTATCTAACCCCTACAACCCTGTCTCAAAAAAAACCTAAGAAATAAAAAAATAAAAAAAATAACTGAAGGAGATCAAGGCAATACAAATTAGAAAGGCAGATGTTAAATTATTATCATTTGCAGATGATAGGATAGTATACAAAAGTGACTCTAAAAATTCCACAAGGAAATGCTTAGAGCTGAAAAAACACCTTCAGCAAAGGGGTTGGCTACAAGATGAACTAAAAACAAACAAAAAAAGCAGGCTTCCTATATAAAAATGGCAAATGGACTGAGAAAGAAATCAAAGAAACAACCTTTACAATTTCTTCAAATAATATAAAAGATATGGCAGTAACTCTCAAAAAACCAAGTGAAAGCCTTGTATGACAAAAACTTCAAGTGTTTGAAGAAATTGAAAATATCAGAAGTCTGAAAGAGTTCCCATGCTCATGAATCCATAGAATTAACATAATAAAAATGGCCACATACCAAAAGCAATCTACAGATTCAGTGCAATCCCCACCAAAATTCCAACACAATTCTTTACAAAACTTGAAAAGACAATATGAAATTTCATAGGGAAAAACAAATTCTCAGGATAGCTAAATGAATCCTGGACAATGTGTTCATGGCTATTCCACACTTTCTCTTCTATTAGATCTAGTGTATCCAGTTTTATGATCAGGTCTTTGATCCACTTGTTCTTAAGTTTTGTGTAGGGTGATAAAAATGGATCTATTTGCATTCTTCTACATATAGACAGCCAGTTAGAGCATCATCATTTGTTGAAGATGCTTTCTTTTTTTTTTTTTTTTCATTGTATGGTTTTTGACTTCTTTGACAAAAATCAAACATCTATAAGTGTGTGTGTTTATTTCTGGGTGTTCAATTCCATTCCATTGATTAACTTGTCTTTTTTATGCCAATAACATGCATTTTTATTACTGGTACTCTGTAGTACAACTTGAAATTAGGTATGGTGATACATCTAGAAGTTCTTTATTGTACAGAACTGTTTTTGCTATCTTGGGTTTTTAATTTTTCCATACTAAATTGAGAAATGTTCTTGCAAGATCTGTAATGAATTGTGCTGGACTTTTGATGTGAATTGCATTGAATCTGTGGATTGCTTTTTGTAAAATGGCCATTTTTACTATGTTAATCCTACCGATTCATGAGAATGGAAGATTTAGCCAGGCGTGGTGGTGCATGCCTTTAATCCCAGCACTCAGGAGGCAGAGGCAGACGGATCATTGTGAGTTCGAGGCCAGCCTGGTCTACAAAGCGAGTCCAGGACAGCCAGAGCTGTTACACAGAGAAACCCTATCTCGAAAAAAAACAAAAAACAAAACAGAAAAAAAACAAAACAAAACAAAAAAGAGAATGGAAGATTTTTTCCATCCTCTGATATCTTCTTCAATTTCTTTCTTCAGAGATTTGAAGTTCTTGCTATGCAGGTCTTTCACTTGCTTGGTTAGAGTTACACCAAGATATATTATTTGTGATCACTGTGAACAGTGATATTTGTAAGCATAAAGGTTATTGTGTAATTGAAATGCTGATTTCTGTATGCCTCCATATCTGGTTCTAGTCTTTGTTCTGAAGAGTTCATGTCTCGATGTCATATAAACAAACTCTGCTCCCCAATTGTCCTCTGATATGCCAATAAAGCAGCTTACAGTCAATAACTGAGCAGGGGAGAGAATAGAGCTGGACTTCCTGCCTTCCACGGGAGGAAGTGTTAAGGAGAAGAAGGAGGGGGATTCAAGAGGAGATAGAGGCAAGAGAGGCTGAGGAGAAGAGGAGCCACATTCAGCTGAAGCAGGAGTCACAAAGTGCAAGAATTTCTAAGATTTATGTTGGAGGGAAGCCAGATTAGGATAGTGGGTTAAGAACAGAGTAACAACAGCTCAGTTATTACTGAAGCATGGTTAACAAATAATATAAAGAGTCTCAAATATTTAGATGATAGCCAAGCTAAATAGTAAACAGTGAAACTAACACAAACATATAAAGTTACACTAACAGATGTTTCCCTAATCTGGGCAGCCTTGTCTCTGATTTTAGTGGGATGGCTTTAAGTTTAATTTGATTTTGGCTTACTGTATATTTCCTTTATTATATATAGGTATGGTCCTTGTATCCCTGATCTTCTTCTCTTGGGAAGAAAGCGCTCTTCCTTCCATGAAGAATTGGTCACCCCCACTGCTTAGCTAGCCAGGCTTGCAAGGGGTGCAAGCTCCCCCCTCACTGCTGCCATGGCTGCCAACCAGGCTCATCTCAATCACCATCCCTGGTCACCTCAGTGACATCCTCCGAAGCTCGCTGAGAGGTGCTGAACTCCTGCCGCCTCTGCCACATCACCTACCTGTTCACCCAGCTTGGATATGGGAGATCCAGGTTCCTTGAAGCTCCTCAGCCCAGTGCAGGCTAAAAGAGTTTAGCTAGAAGAGTTTAGCTAAAAGAGTTTACCTAAAAGAGCTGGTAACCTTTTACCCCATGCATGAGAGTTATGCCTACCCTAACTCCTCTTCTTGCTTATTAAGAGTTGTAACTCTTTGGCAGTGAAGAAATTCCTTTCTCTCTCCTCTCTGGGATATCTTCTGGCATGGATCCTGGTCTATATTTCACCCTTTACTGTCAGAAATTGACTGCGCTTGGAACTTTCAGTGGAGAAGCATTCACAAGGTCTAAGCTCCCCAGACATTGTTCTTTGGATTTCAACGATTATCATTATGTCTCCCTTTATTGTTATTGAATATTCTCCCTCTCTGCCTTTTAGTTAGTTTGGCCAAGAGTTTGTCAATCTCATTGATTTTTCTGAAAGAATCAGCTCTTGGTTTCATTGATTCTATTGTTCTCTTTGTTTCTGTTATTGATTGCAGCACTGAATTTGATTATTTCCTGCTGTCTAGTGCTCTTGGGTGTGTTTGAGTCTTTTTGTACTAGAGCTTTTAGGTGTGCTTTTAAATTTCTAGTGTGAGCTCTCTCCATTTCTTTATGAAGGTATTTAGTGCTAAGACTATCCTCTTAGCACTGCTTTCGTTGTGTCCCATAAGTTTCGGTACGTTGTGCATTCTTTTCCAGAAACTTTTTAGATTAAACATTTTCTCTGACCGATGTATCAATTTCTCGAATCACATATTCAATGCCTGAGATTCTCTCTTCCATCTCTTGCATTCTCTTGGTGATATTTGTGTCTGTAGTTACTATTCTCTTCCCTAAGTTTGCCATCTCCTGGATTCCTTCAGTTTGTGTTTTCTCTATTGCTTCTATTTCATTTTCAGGTCTTGGACATGGTTTTTCTTTTCCTACACCTGTTTGATTTTTTTCCCTGTATTTCCTTAAGGGATTTATTTATTTATTGTTGAAGTCCTTCTATCATCTTCATAAGATTGGATTTAAAGTCATTTTCTTGTGTTTCAGCTGTATTAGGACATTCACAGCTTGCTGCTGAAGTATAGTTGGGTTCTGGGAATGCCATCAAGAGCATAATGGCTCTTGCTGATTGTGCCCTTAAGCTAGCCTTTAAGTTGTCCATAGTGTTGACTGTATATTCTTGATGGTGACAGGACTCCTTGTGGAGGCAGGCCGAGTTCTGGATCTGATAATGGAACACAGAGACACCATGCTACCCATTTCTGCTGGCTCGGTCTTTCCAGGGGCCCAGAATCCTGGATGTTCCTGGTGACCAAAAGGTCTCCTTGGGAAGGAAGACTATGGAGTTGGGAGTGGGGGCAGCATGCAGCTAACATATGCTGGTTGTGTGTCAGGTGGCCCTGGCAAGCACGGGAAAGGTAGGGTGGGGTTGAACCTGGGTGTTCCCATGGAGTTGAAGGCCTGGATGTTTCTGGGGCCTAGCAGGCATCCTCAGGAGGGAAGGTTATAGAGTTCAAATAATTGATCTTTAAAAAAGAGAAAAATAAGCAAAAACAAAACAAAACAAAAAACCCATAGCTGATTTTGAAAAACAGCTGGCCATTTTCTGACAGATTGGCATTAATAAGATACTCTGTAACTTTGCTCCTATGTGCAACATTAGTTATTGAGATCTGTATACTGACACACACAGCTACAGCTAATGGCTCAACCCTCAGAGCTGACTTAATGGGGCAAGTTTATTAAACATATCTGCAAAGGACAGTCCCCTAAATGAAAATTCACTATTCGTTGGATCAAGTAAATCTCCCTAAATTGTACAACTACCATTCTGTTCCCTCTTCATTCATCTGACATGAATTAATATATGCTGAGAAATGCAAGATCACTCACCCTGCCACAATCAGGTCCTTTTTCATATAGATGACATCAGCAGCTCTTTGGCTATTCTATTTCTCCCTGTGATGTACAATAACCTTGTCCTCCTATTCTCACCCAAAGCCAGCTGTTCTCCATATGCAAATCTTTTTCCAGTTACTGCAAGAGTTGACTATATGACACAAATAGGTAATTTTAAAACTCAATGACAAGCCCATTAATTGAAAAATTTAGTTAGCATAATGGTCATCAGAGTCAATTTAAGAGAAATTATCTCAGAAACATTTTTCTTAAAATCTCAAGGTACACCTGTTTATTAATACCCCTTCCCAGGGAAAAATCACTCCATACACTTAAGTGATTAATACAGAAAAATCTTTTTAATGATAGCATGCATCCAGCTCTGGCTACTGTTTGAAAAGGAGCCAGCCTAAAACAGATTTTGAATTCCACATATGTTGTCATCAATAAGTCTCTATTAGGTTCAGGCCCCAGGTTATACTTGTAACAATTTAAGTTGGGAAAGAAGAATGCAAGTCTAGCCCCTAAGGCAGAAGAGAGCAAATCTATCTTCTAGATCATAATCCATGATCTAGATTTAAAATGTTTATCAATGCCACAATTCTCACACATACAAAGGATAGAGAATACAAATTCAGAAAAAATAATAAAAAAGGAAAGGTTACCTATCAACACTGTGTTTACAGTTTTTGTTTTTTGGTTTTTTGAGACAGGGTTTCTCTGTGTAACTGCTCTGGCTGTCCTGGACTCACTTTGTAGACAAGGCTGGCCTTGAACTCACAGTGATCCGCCTGCCTTTGCCTCCCAAGTGCTGGGATTAAAGGTGTGCACCACCACACCAGGCTGTTTACAGTTCTTAGAAGAAGAGGGATGCTAATTTATTCTAACCTCAGAATAAGGCAACCTTTGTCACTCAGCATGACTCAGAGGAAAGCCAAAGCTGTTTCAGTGCAGGCCCAGAAGTTCATATCAACTACTCCTGGCTGCTATCTGTCCCAAGTCTATGATATCAATGTAGAAAATTCATTTTTAAAGCTTTATTTTTATCTTATGTATATGGATGCTTTGCCTGCCCGTATCCTGGCTACCCTGACCAGCCAGGCTTATCCACTGATCCTCAATAAGCCAACTAAAAGAACTGAATTGTCTAGCTGTGACAGGCCCACCATAATGCAGGCAAGTCTAGAGCATGGTAGGCAGATCTTATATATACACACTGAGTTCAGGGCAGCCTGAGATTCATAGTTGAACTATTCTTTAAAATTAAAAAAGAGAGAGAAAACAATGGGGAAAAATCAAATTATTAATGAAAATTGAAAACATGTTAACACATTTATTCAGTGTGAATACTTTTGAACACTTATAAGAATATAAGGTAACTAATCCATCCTCGAGGTCCTAACAGGTTTAGGTAGAAGACAAGAGATAAACAGAACTAAGCATTCTAGCCAAGCCATATGACAAATTTTTTCCTATCCTTAAATACCTCAGGCATTTTCAGCTCTTTCCTTCCTGAAGTTAATAATAAATTAATGTTGCGGGGTGTGGTGGTGCACGCCTTTAATCCCAGCACTTGGGAGGCAGAGGCAGGTGGATCTTTGTGAGTTCAAGGCCAGCCTGGTCTACAGAGTGAGTCCAGGACAGCCAGGGCTACACAGAGAAACCCTGTCTCAAAACAAAACAAAACAAAACAAAAATAATAATAATGTTTATTCAAGAGACAAGTTCTCATCTGGAGGAATCAGTCTTTTCCCAGAATGAGATTAAAGGGGAAATTTGAATTTCATGGAGTCCACTTTTTCACTAGATGTTCGCCTATGGCAGAGACATAAATCTCTTTTTAGAAGTTCCTTATTCCTAAGGTGAGAAAGTTACAGAGATGACAGAGTGGGGAATGCAGAGGTTTAAGATTCAATTGGAGACCACACAGTGGTGGCCTGCAGGGTCCTATCACTGACAGTGACATGTAGTTTTCATGAAAGAACGGAGTTATCTGGGGGGAGCTGACCACCACAGCTGAGTGGATACAGTAGGAGGCAGCTTGTCCCCAGGTATACACAAATCATTGCTCTCTGCCCCTTTAACCCTATTTCTTTAGTATCCAAAGCTCCCTCCCTAATAGTTCATCCATACTCCATGACTCTGTGTAAGTACCTGATTTCCCCAGCATTAGAGAGACTACTGTTTGAGTCTCAGGTTCCCCTGACAACAACCTCGATGTCATCTGGAGTCACCACAACTCTGTGATCCTAACTGAATATTTTGCAGGCATCCTGGAAGCAGAATATGATCCCTTTCAGACAAGTGGGTCTTCGTGCCTACAAGTTTTCTCTCCTTACAGTAGGCACAAACTACCAGGGCTTTACCTGATATTTATCTTTGTGGGTTCCCACTGCTGCATATTTAACTCCTGTGGGATAAACTCAAGTCTTGTAGCTTTGGTCAAGTGGTCAGCCACTTTTTAAAGACTTGTATCTTCAATTTCTCTCCTGATCTTTTTTTTTTTTTTTTTTTGACAATTTCCTTATTTTGTAGAGATTTGGGCTGGGAAAAATCTTTCAGCAACAAGTCTAAGTTAGTGTCTGATGCTATCAGTTTTCTATTTCTTCTGGGTCATCAGGGCTGAGTTAAAGATGAATTTAGGATCAACAATTCACACCTTACTGCTATTAATGTTCATGGGACTAAATAAATGGCTCAGGCCCCAGGAGCACTGACTGCTCATTCACAGGGCCTAGCATTGAGTCCTGGCCACCGACAGCTCACAACTGTAACTAACTCGAGTCACATGGATCAGACACTTGCTTCTGGCCTCTATTGATCCCTGGATTGTACTTGGTGTACACAGAGGCAAAATTAAATTATGTTTTAATTTAAAGTAACATATACATAAAGAAAATGTTTATTACAATATGGAATCACATATGTATATGACTTATCACCATTTGTGTATCTGGTGCCCTAACAGGCCAGAAGAATGCATCAGATGCCCTGAAACTGGAAAAACAGGTAGTTCTGAATCATCTGATGTGGGTGCTAGGAACAAAACTTGGCTATGGAAGAGGAGCAGAACTACTAACTCTCCAGCTCCCACATATGTCATATTCAGAGAATGAGATATTTCATTATTCCCGTGTCCTGTCATTTGAAGGTGATCAAGTTCCTGCTACATGGTTGTGGAAAGGTTCAATGGATTTCTATCTTTCTGTGAACAGACTTTCCACATTGCTTCCTATTTTCATGATTAACACAGTTCTCTTAATGTGAGTAAAGATAACAAAAGGATTTGTTGAAACCGGTCAGTCTAGTAAGGTTGTATCAGGAACATTTCCATGATTTGAGAAGTACTCTTTCATTTTGGAATCTTTTTTTTTTTTTTTTTTTTTTTGGTTTTTCGAGACAGGGTTTCTCTGTGTAACAGCTCTGGCTGTCCTGGACTCATTTCATAGACCAGGCTGGCCTCGAACTTACAAAGATCCACCTGCCTCTGCCTCCCAAGTGCTGGGATTAAAGGCGTGCGCCACCACCGCCCAGCTATTTTGGAATCGTTTTGAGACAGAATATCTCTACATACCCATGGCTGTCCTGGAACTCACTATGTTGAACAAACTGTCCTCAAATTCAGACAGATTGGCCTGCCACTGCTTACAGGTGCAGAGATTACAGGTATTCACCCCTAAGCCCAGCCCAGATATATATTTAAAATGACTTACGTTTGAATCAGAGAATAGAAGGAATAAATACGATTTAAAGAGGGACTGTCATTGTTTTGATGCACTGTAATATTTAAGGAAATATAATAATTTAATCTGGTAAATCATTTCATATGTTCTTGATATTTGGGTTACTTTTTTTTGGGGGGGGGGGTTGAGACAGGGTTTTTCTGTGTATCCTTGGCTGTCCTGGACTCACTTTGTAGACCAGGCTGGCCTTGAACTCACAGAGATCCACCTGCCTCTGCCTCCCGAGTGCTGGGATTAAATGCGAGTGCCACCATGCTCAGCTTGATTTGTTAATTTTATTCATTTAAAAAAATGTTTGAGCCGGGCGGTGGTGGCGCATGCCTTTAATCCCAGCACTTGGGAGGCAGAGGCAGGCGGATCTTTGTGAGTTCGAGGCCAGCCTGGTCTACAAAGCGAGTCCAGGACAGCCAGAGATATTCAGAGAAACCCTGTCTCGAAAAACCAAAAAAAAAAAAATGTTTGAACAGTGTTTGTGTGTACACACCTGTGCCATGGTATGTGATGGCAGTGAGAGGACAACTTATTGCTGTCTATTATCTCCTTCCCTTATGTGAGTTCTTCTAGAAAAAATTAAATTATTTCATGTATTTATATTACAGTTACTTGGTGGACAGTGTTCTTTTTTTTTTTTTTTTTTTTTTTTCGAGACAGGGTTTCTCTGTGTAATACTCCTGGCTGTCCTGGACTCACTCTGTAGACCAGGTTGGTCTTGTACTCACAGAGATCCACCTGCCTCTACCTCCCTAGTGCTGGGATTAAAGGCGTGCGTCACCACGCCCGGCGCAGTGTTAATTCTTAACCCACCATTATAGATCACACTGAGACGCCTGCTGGATATTAACAAGTCTTAGCCTGGATTGTGCAATCTTAGCCCATCTAAATTAGCTTTTAATTCTATTCCCCAAAATTGAACACACACACACACACACACACACACACACACCTGGGCTGCTTTTCTCCACGCTATATTGATGTGGATATATAATTCTTTTATCTAACCCATGCCGTGTCTTCTCCACAGTATTAGATATGAAATTTCCCATTATGCCTTGTCATACATCTGGGCGCCACTTGTAGCAAAGTGGCTTTTAGTATTTTTGTTTTACTATACACTCTAGTTTATTTTTACTATACTTAATACCTCTACCTCCCTACCTATCCTTGTCCCTCCCAACTCCCCCCAAACAAGGTCGGAGAGAAAGAAGGTTAAAGGGAAAGGGACAGACATCTCTTTCAGCT
The DNA here is from genome assembly GCA_907164525.1 of Lophiomys imhausi. NCBI lineage: Eukaryota > Metazoa > Chordata > Mammalia > Rodentia > Muridae > Lophiomys > Lophiomys imhausi. Next base: position 5,889,134 of record CAJQZJ010032807.1, read on the forward strand.
ACTTCCTGCTGATTATGGTTGTTGGTTTCTTTGAGGGTGATACCATTCTGAGTCCAGAAGTCCAGCAAAACAAATCAGGAAACAGCAGCAGGAAGAACCAGCAGCAGGGAGAGAAGCAACTTCTTTCTTCTTTATATTTCTCTTTCTTCTTTGTAGTGCCCCCCTTCTCCTTGGGTTTTTGGCTTTTTATTTTCACTCAGTCCTCAGAATTCACATGCTGCAGCTGGGTAATCCATGCCCCTCCTAGCTCACAAGGCAGTTAGTTTTATACCTGTGGTCTTAACTGAAGCAGCCTCACACATGGGATTAAACAAATACATTCTCTTAACTGTTTTTTCTTTCTTTCTTTCCTTCTTCTGGTTTTTCGAGACAGGGTTTCTCTGTGTAACAGCCTGGCTGTCCTAGACTCACTTTGTAGACCAAACTGGCCTCTAACTCACAGAGATCCACCTGCCTCTGCCTCCTGAGTGCTGGGATTAAAGGCTTGGGCCACCAATGCCCCGCTAACTTGGGTTTTTTTGTTTTGGTTTTTGGAGACAAGGTTTCTCTGTGTAACAGCTCTGACTATCCTGGACTTGCTTTGTAGACCAGGGTGGCCTTGAACTCACAGTGATCCACCTGCCTCTGCCTCCCAAGTGTGGGATTAAAGGCATGCGTCACCACCGCCCCGCCTTTACTGTTTTCTTTTTTTAAACAAAACTCTTACTACATGTTCTATAGATGAAACCCAGTAAGTTGTTTAGTTCAAGTGATCTCAAGTAATATGAGTCTTCCAGAGATTGAATTCAGGGTGTCAGGTTTAATAGCAAACAACTTTGTCCACTGACACAATTCTCTGGCATTCACTTGAGGTTCTGAGAAATCTTATGAATGAGTGTTTACTCCCAAGAATAAACTAACACATTCCAAAAAAATATATAGCAAAATAACATTTCCATTTACAAATAGCATTTATTATTCAAATCATCTTGTTTTTCTGTAACCTTAAATGACAATATATTTACAATCTGAAAAGAAGACAATATTTTACTGATATGTTTCAATGAATCTTATTTCAACATCTGTCAGATAGTTCTCTGGGAAATGTATGTGGTGTGCAAAGGTGGCAATCTGACATTGAACACCACATAAAGATGGCCAAAGTAGACCCCATAAAGCTGTCTTCCAGTCTCCACATATTTGTCATGTTCCAAGAACCCATAATCACATTACAAGCATGTACACAAGAAAATTTTAAATAAATCTCATTATTATTACATTATCTAACATTTCTATATAATTCTCTTAGAAGGCACTACTTCAAGATGTAGTGCCAAATGGATAATCAATGGGAACATGAAGAATCATTGAACATCAAATAATACATATTCATAGCACATCAAGCTATGTTGTGAGATATGTAGTTGACTGCTGATTGTACAACCTCATTACATCGCTACTACACAGACAATAATGGAACAGTTTCATTTGCTACATTAAATAAATTCATAGGGTTTCTCTCCAGTATGAATCCTTTCATGATAATTAAAACTATAGAAATGTATAAAGTCTTCATTATATTGAATATATTCGTAGGTTTTTCACTCCAGTATGGTTCCTTTAATGCCTTTGAAGATGACTGTGATGTGCAAAAGCTTTACCACACTAGTTGCATTCATAGTGTGTCTTTCCAGGTATGCTTAATAGACTGAAAAACAAGGTTGAAGTCAGGAAAAACAGGAAATACTCAATGGACTGAAAAACAAGGTTGTCAGGAAAACAGGAAAGACTTAATGGACTTAAAGAAACAAAGTATCTGGCCTGACATTGTTTTCAGCTGCTAAGTGGGCGGAGCCCAAATCAAGCTGAAACAGAGTTCCTCCTATTTAAGGACAGTGCATGGAGCCCCAAAGGAGAAGAGGCCCCTGATGCTAGAGAGCTCCGAGAGTCCTGCTGAAAAAAGTGCTGACCATCATTTGATGGCCAGATCTCCCTGAGGCAGAAATAAGCTGGTGAAAGCCGGGTGGTGGTGGCGCACGCCTTTAATCCCAGCACTTGGGAGGCAGAGGCAGGCGGATCTTTGTGAGTTCGAGGCCAGCCTGGTCTACAAAGTGAGTCCAGGACAGCCAGGTCTACACAGAGAAACCCTGTCTTGAAAAACCAAAAAAAAAAAAAAAAGAAATAAGCTGGTGAGCAAAGAAAGCCTGAGCAAGACACCAAAAGGCCAAGGACTAAACCCTGTGGCTCAGCTTTTGCCTAGATGGGTTTGATCAGTGGCCTAAAGGAAACTGTGCCTGGCTTTAAGGACTCTGAAGTAGAGCGGCAGAGTTGCTGATGCGAAGGGGCTGGGGTCTCCCAGAGAGAAGAAAGTATCAAGCCTCATTTAAGTGAGACTGCAATAACCAACTTACCCTGATGAATCTACATCTGAGAGATCCAGAAAAAGGATTGTTAAGTGCATCAAAAGAATCTACAACAAAGACTGTGTTCCTGATGACTGAGGACCTGCCCCAGAGTCTGTATCATTCTAAAAGGTTAGAAAAATAATTATCAATAGGTTTAGTGGATAGGTTAAAGGGGTTGTAGGAATTTATAGGATTAATAGTTAAGAAATTGTTGGTGTTTGTTATAAGTGAATATAGTAATAAATAAATGTTAAATAATAATTAAAAAGTTTGGTTACAGGTATGTGTTCTTTTATGTATTTGGAGATTACCAGATTGTGTAAAGGCTTTACCACATTGATTACATTCATAGGGTTTCTCTCCAGTATGCGTTTGTTTATGTTTTAGGAGACTACTGTGACATGCAAAGGCTTTACCACATTGATTACATTCATAGGGTTTCTCTCCAGTATGTGTTTTTTTATGTTGTCGGAGATTACTGTGACATGCAAAGGCTTTACCACATAAGTTACATTCATATGGTTTCTCTCCAGTGTGTGTTCTTTCATGCTTTCGAAGATCGTCGTGACATGCAAAGGCTTTATCACATTGGTTACATTCATAGGGTTTCTCTCCAGTATGTGTTCTTTTATGTACTTGGAGATGACTGTATCGTGCAAAGGCTTTATCACATTGATTACATTCGTAGGGTTTCTCCCCAGTATGCGTTCTTTTATGTATTTGAAGATTACCAGGTTGTGAAAAGGCTTTATCACATTCAGTACATTCATAGGGTTTCTCTCCAGTATGTGTTCTCTGATGAATTCGG
>CAJQZJ010032807.1:5901201-5931173 GCA_907164525.1 Lophiomys imhausi
CATCATGAAATGTACTGGTAAATGAATACATGTAGAAAAAAAAAATCAGAGGCGGGCCAAGATGGCGGCGACCTACACTGACGCATTTTGAATGTGGGGAAAAAAGAGCCATAAAAACACAGAGTTATTGGGCACTGTGCAAAAACCGGAGGGGCTAGACCCCCCCCCCCGAACACTCACAGCTCCCAAGGGACTGTTAAAAGTCCCAGGGCAAGGCTCTCCCCATCTCTCACAGCCACTAAACCCAGGATTCGGGAACTCCCATTTGGAGAGGCGCCTGGTAAAATCGATCCCAACTTACAGCAGGCAGAATCAGGGTCCACTTGGTCATAGATCGCTGGCCTATTGGGCTCCCCACACATCAGGTTGAACTTATACCCACTTAAAAAAACTTTGCGAGATAGTGGAAGGCTTAGCAAGGAACAAACAGGGGGCTCAGTGGGTGGTCCGCAGCCGCTCGTGAAGCGGAGGGCTGGAGGTTCCGAGAGAGCGCGGGAAGCGGGGAACACAAAAGCAGGCGGGAGGGGCCAAAACCCGCACAATCACGATAGCGCAGCTGGGGAGGGAGCACGGCTGGCAGGGCCAAATCCCCGCGAACCCATGGCAGGTCATCTGGGGAGAGAGACAGGCGTGGGCGGGGCCAGGGATCCGCGCACCCACGGCTGAGCTGCAGGGACGAGAGGTCCACTCAGGCAGCCGGAGGATCCGGGGCTTGGGGTACCCACGGGACCCGTGGCGGCGCAGACAGGAAGGGAATCAGACACAGAGTCCAGCCCTGTGGCGAGAAGCCTAGAGAGAAACCAGAAATCGGGTCCATAGCTGTATCCTGGAAAATCCAGACATAATAGGTGTGGAGCCAGACCCTGTCAGCCTCCGTGATGACAAACAAAGCCCACAGAATCTGTGCCTGGGCAAATAGGCCCATACTATCAGAACCATTACAGGCTGATAACTCAGAGTGCAACATAGGGAAGTCTGAATTGGGAGCAGTGAAACAATCCTGGTCCATTACTCACAACCTGGGAATAGGCTGCACCAGCTCACAGTGCCTCAGGCAATTAAAACCACAGTGACCTTGAAATCCCCCTGTAAGCAACCACAGATAGCCAAGTAACTCATCCCCTGCACCAAATCATCCACTGTGGTTCCAAGCACAGAAAACAGACAGCTAAATGCATCCAATGGCGAAAGGTCAAAAAAAAAAATAGAAATCAAGGAATTATGACTCCAACAAAGCAGAATCATCCTAGCTCATCCAATTCGGATGACCACACACCCACAGAAACACATGAAAACATTGACAATTCTGCAATATGGAAAGTGATAGAGTCCCTGCAAGAAGAACTTAAATCTATGAAGGAATTCAAAGAAGCCACAATTCTACAAATCAAAACAAGGAACAACACCATTAAAGAGCTCCAAGCCAAGGTGACAGAGTTTGAACAGGAAAAGGAAAAAGCCATGAAAGATTTTCATACAAAAACAAGCAAGCTGGAGAAGGAAATGTACAAAACGAACAAAACCATACAAGACATGAAAATAGAAATAGAAACAATAAAGAAAACACAGTCAGAGTTAAAAGAGGAAGTGGAGAACCAAGGGAAGAGAACAGGAACTACGGATGTGAGTATCAACAATAGGATGCAAGAGATGGAAGACAGGATCTCAGGCATGGAAGATTCAGTGGAAGAAATCAGTACAACATCCAAAGAAAATGAGAAGGCTAAAAAATCTCTCACCCACAACATCCAAGAAATCAAGGACTCAATGAAAAGACGGAACCTAAGAATTATAGGTACAGAGGAAAGAGAGGACTCCCGACTCCAAGGTCCAGGAAATATCTTCAACAAAATCATAGAGGAAAACTTCCCAAACCTGAAAAAAGAGATGCCAATAAAAATCCAAGAGGCTTACAGAACACCAAACAGATTAGACCAGAAAATAAACTCCTCTCGCCACATAATAATTGAAACCCCAAATATACAGAACAAAGAAAAAATATTAAAAGCTGTAAGAGAAAAAGGTCAAGTCACATACAATGGCAGACCCATCAGAATTACACCTGACTTCTCCCCAGAAACGTTAAAAGCTAGAAGGACCTGGTCAGATATACTACAAGTCCTGAGAGATCATAGGTGCCCAGCCAGACTACTTTACCCAGCAAAACTCTCTATCAACATAGATGGAGAAAACAAGATATTCCATGACAAAATCAAATTTAAACAATATCTACCCACAAACCCAGCCCTACAGAAAATCCTAGAAGGAAAATCCCAACCCAGAGAAGAAAACTCTACCCAAGAAAACAAAGGGAATAGAAAACCCCTCAGCAACTAAACCAAAAGAGGCACAGGACCACCACCTATACCAAACTAATGGGAAATAACAACCCCAGGTCACTAATATCCATCAACATCAATGGACTCAACTCCCCAATAAAAAGACATAGGTTTACAGAGTGGATCCGCAAGCAAGACCCTTCCTTATGCTGTATACAAGGGACACATCTAAGTACGAAAGATAGACACTGCCTCAGAGTAAAGGGCTGGGAAAAGGTTTTCCAAGCAAATGGACCCAGGAAGCAAGCTGGAGTAGCCATCCTAATATCAAACAAAACAGACTTCCAACTGAAGTTAATGAAGAAAGACAAAGAAGGGCACTATATACTCATTAAAGGGAATATTCATCAAGAGGAAATTTCAATACTGAACATCTATGCCCCAAATACAAAGGCACCTACTTTCGTAAAAGAAACACTTCTAAAACTTAAAGCGCACGTCGATCACAACACATTAGTAGTGGGAGACTTCAACACCCCACTCACAGCAAAGGACAGATCATCAAGACAGAAGACAAACAGAGAAATATTGAGTCTAACAGAGATCATGAAACAAATGGACCTAACAGATATCTACAGAACGTTTCACCCAAACACAAAGGAATACACCTTTTTCTCAGCACCCCACGGAACCTTCTCCAAAATCGACCACATAATTGGTCACAAGGATAGTCTCAATAGATACAAGAAAATTGAAATAACACCTTGTATCTTATCAGACCACCACGGAATAAAGCTGGTCTTCAACAGCAAAAGAATCAACAGAAAGCCTACACACACATGGAAATTGAACAGCTCCTTACTGGATGACCACTGGGTCAGGGAAGAAATAAGGAAGGAAATCAAAGACTTCTTAAAATCCAATGACAATGAAGACACAACATACCCAAACCTATGGGATACATTGAAAGCTGTGCTACGAGGAAAGTTCATAGCACTAAGTGCTTTCAAAAAGAAAATTGTGACAGCTCATATTAGTGAACTAACAGCTAAGCTGGGTGAATTGGAAAAAAAAGAAACAAACACTCCCAAGAAGAGCAGAAGACAGGAAATCATCAAGCTTAGAGCTGAAATCAACAACTTAGAATCAAAAAGAACTATACAAAGAATCAATGAAACCAAGAGTTGGTTCTTTGAGAAAATCAACAAAATAGACAGACCCCTAGCCAAATTAACTAAAAGGCAAAGGGAAAGAACACAAATCAACAAAATCAGAAATGAAAAGGGAGAAATAACAACAGACATTGAGGAGATCCAGAAAATATTCGGGCATTACTTTAAAAATCTATATTCCACTAAATTTGAAAACCTAAGTGAAATGGACAATTTCCTCGATAAATTCCACCTACCAAAACTAAATCAAAATCAGATTAACAGCTTAAACAGCCCAATAACACCTAAGGAAATAGAAACAGTCATTAAAAATCTCCCAACCAAAAAAAGCCCAGGGCCAGATGGCTTTAGCACGGAATTCTACCGGACCTTCAAAGAGGAACTAACACCATTACTTTTCAAACTCTTCCACCACATAGAAACAGAAAGATCACTGCCAAACTCATTCTATGAGGCCACTGTCATTCTGATTCCTAAACCACACAAAGACCCAACAAAGAAAGAGAACTTCAGACCAATCTCCCTCATGAACATAGATGCAAAAATACTTAATAAAATACTAGCAAACCGAATTCAAGAACACATCAAAAGTATCATACACCATAATCAAGTAGGCTTCATCCCTGGAATGCAGGGATGGTTCAATATACGAAAGTCTATCAATGTAATTCACCACATAAACAAGTTGAAAGAAAAAAACCACATGATAATCTCGCTAGATGCAGAAAAAGCATTTGACAAAATCCAACACCCCTTCATGTTAAAAGTTCTGGAGAGAACGGGCATACAAGGACCATACCTAGAAATAATAAAGGCAATATACAGCAAGTCAGTAGCCAACATCAAATTAAATGGAGAGAAGCTTGAAGCATTTCCTCTAAACTCAGGGACAAGACAAGGATGTCCACTTTCACCATATCTCTTCAATATAGTACTTGAAGTCCTTGCTAGAGCAATAAGACAACTAAAGGAGATCAAAGGGAAAAAATTGGAAATGAAAAAAAAATTGGAAATGAAGAAGTCAAATTATCCCTGTTCGCAGATGATATGTTAGTATGCATAAGCGACTCCAAAAACTCCACCAAAGAACTCTTACAGCTGATAAACAACTTCAGCAAGGTGGCTGGATACAAAATTAACTCAAAAAAATCAGAAGCCCTTCTTTATACAACAAACAAATATACCGAGAAAGAAATAAGGGAAACAACCCCCTTCACAATAGCCACAAACAACATAAAATACCTGGGGGTAACTCTAACCAAGCATGTAAAGGACCTATATAACAAGAACTTCAAGCCCCTGAAGAAAGAAATGGAAGAGGCATTTAGAAGATGGAAAGATCTCCCATGCTCATGGATAGGTAAGATCAACATAATAAAAATGGCTATCCTACCAAAAGCAATATATAGATTTAATGCAATTCCTATCAAAATACCAACACAATTCTTTATAGACCTGGAAAAAGCTAGTCTCAACTTCATATGGAACAACAAAAAGCCCAGAATAGCTAAATCAATCCTGTACAATGAAAAAACATCTGGAGGTATCACCATCCCAGATTTCAAGCTGTACTACAGAGCAACAGTAATAAAAACAGCATGGTACTGGTATAGAAACAGACCAGTGGATCAATGGAATCGAATTGAAGACCCAAACATGGATCCACACACCTATGGCCAACTAATCTTTGACAAAGAAGCCAAAAACGCACAATGGAAGAAGGACGGACAGCATCTTCAACAAATGGTGCTGGTCCAACTGGATGTCCACTTGCAAAAGAATGAAATTAGACCCATACCTATCACCTTGTACAAAACTTAATTCCAAGGGGATCAAAGACCTTAACATAAGGCCAGCCACACTAAAGATACTAGAAGAAAAAGTAGGAGAAACCCTCGAACTCATTGGCACAGGTGACAACTTCCTGAACAGAACACCAACAGCTCAGGACCTGAGATCAACAATCAATAAATGGGACCTCATGAAACTGAAAAGCTTCTGTAAAGCAAAGGACAATGTCATTCGAACAAAATGGCAACCAACACACTGGGAGAAAATCTTCACCAACCCCACATCTGATAGAGGGCTAGTATCCAAAATCTACAAAGAACTCAAGAAACTAAATGCCAAGAAACCAAATAATCCAATCAAAAAATGGGAGATGGAGTTAAATAGAGAATTCACAAAGGAGGAATCCCTAAGGGCTGAGAGACACTTGAAGAAATGTTCAACATCCTTAATCATCAGAGAAATGCAACTCAAGACGACCCTGAGATTCCACCTAACACCTGTTAGAATGGATAAGATAAAGAGCTCAAATGATAGCGCATGCTGGCAAGGGTGTGGAGAAAGGGGAACCCTACTCCATTGCTGGTGGGAATGCAGGCTTGTGCAACCACTATGGAGGTCTGTCTGGCGATATCTTAGAAATCTAGGAATAACCTTGCCTCAGAACCCAGCCATACCACTTCTGGGTATACACCCAAAGGACCTCTCACGGAGACATAGGGAAGTCTCCTCATCTATGTTCATAGCAGCCTTATTTGTAATAGCTAGAAATTGGAAACAACCCAGATGTCCCTCAACTGAAGAATGGATTAAAAAATTGTGGTACATCTATACAATGGAATATTACTCAGCTATCAGAAACAATGAAATCATGCAATTTGCAACCAAATGGATGGATCTAGAGGAGCTCATCCTGAGTGAGCTAACCCAGTCTCAGAAGGATGCACAAGGCATCTATTCACTTATAGTAGGATTTTAACTATATCGTACAGGATATCTGTATGACAACCAACACATCAAAAGGAACAAGGTCATAATTTTTTTTCTTTTTCCTTCTTTTTTTTCTTTTTTCTTTTTCCTTTTCCCTTCTCTTTTTCCTCTCTTTTTTTTGTTGATATTCTTTGTTTTTGTGGGTTTGTGTGTTTGTTGGTCTTTTTTTTTAGTATTCCCCCAGTAGCAATGAGACACCATTCACTGGCAGTACTGCCTCGTAGGCCCCCGGTGAATGAAGAGGCTCTTGGCCCTCATATGACTCCTGATCTGTGGTGAGAGAATGTTAGGCAGGGACACTCCACCCCAGAGGAACAAGACGGAAGGGTCAGGGGGTAGAGCATGGGAGGGTGGGGCTGGGAAGCAGGAAAAGAGGACAATATGATAAGGATGTAACCTGAAGCAACAAACAAATAAATTTATTAACCAAAAAAAAAAAAAAAAAAAAAAAAGGCAGGGGGCAGAGCTGAAACACTGTGAATGGAACAGAGGATACAGCCATTCGGCCTGGTTTTGCAGACCTCCAGGTGTAGAGAAGACGTGGAGCTAAGGTAAAATACAAGAGAATTGTGGTATTGGCCCATGGCTTTGACTTCAGCGGAGACGGGGCGGGGGGGGGTATTCTGGAGTCATACGGAGCGGGGTGGTGAGGGTGCATACTCTTGGTCCCACCATTCAAGAAGAGTACACCCTTGGTCCCAGCTCCCAGCACACTGGAGACAGAAACGGGCAGATCCCGGAGCTCAGGGTCAGCCTGATGCAGGGCAAACTCTAAATAGAGAAAGACTTCGATCCAGGAGTGGTGGAACACATCTTTGATCCCTTCAGATGGGAAACACAGGTCCCTGATCCCAATAATTAGAGTTCAGAGACACACACATGGGATTTGGAGGGACCTAGGTTTGGAGGCTACCTACAAAAGGCCTTCTCGATGCAGGCAGATTGTCCTTTGGGATCTCAAAATATATACACTAGAGCTGGTTTGGCTCCAAGGTGACAGAATGATTTCTTCTTTAACCCGGATTGAAAGATAACGCTTTGTATATTGTCAGAAGGCCAAATTTGCTTCAGGAGAAGTACTACCTAGCCCCCCCATCCCCCCCCCAAAAAAAAGAGGGCAATTGTCCTAGGGTTGGGATTGGGGCAGGGCTCTGTTCTTATCGTTCCAGGAGAATCGAAGCGTCCATTAGGGGAGCCCGGGGACGGCTGGACAGCGGAATCCTCAGCAGAGAGCAGAATCAGGCACCAAGAAGGATGAGTGACCCAGTTGATTTCTGCCTGGCAGACTTCCTCAATAGCTGCCTCCATCGGGGGCCTGCAACCACCACAGCAATCCAATGTCACTGGGACCGCTCAGCTCTACACAATGCCCCGGCAGGAACCTCAGTGAAACCTGCAAGATCAGCTTCTGCCTACAAACCCCTTAGGTCATCTAAACAGCTGAGAACAGAAGGACTGAACATAAAAGGAGTGTACTAACATTTTTAATCATTTTTCCCATTTGGGTTGGGGCCCCAAACAGGTCTACTACGACCCAAATCAGCAGGAAGTCACTTTAAGAGAGCTACGTCCCATGCCCAGAGGGTAGGGAAGGTGTTTCTCCTCCCTTCTTTTTGGTTATTTGAAGGATAACTGAAAACTCTGTTATGTAGGGGAAGAGACTACAAGCTGATAAATGGTCCTGTCTTAATGGGTTTTGGAGGTTAGCCCCAGGGAATTCCTACTTTTCCTTTTCTGTATCCTTCTTCCTCTCCTATGTAGGAGTGCATGGGCTTGAGAAAAATGAGATATAGACATAGCACAGTAAGGTCCAAGAAGAAGGGACAGATTATTGAATATGCCCTTATACCTTTGTATATTGATACAAAATTAGTAGTTTATTTGGCTAAAGTGGTATTGACCATTGTTTATTGTGCAAAAATAAGATTGTATTGGATTACATCGGTATTGATCTTTGTATATTGATACAAAATTAAGATTATAGTTGGCCACAATGGTATTGACCCTTGCATATGGACGTAATATTAAGATTATATTGGGCTACATAGGCATTGATCTTGGTATATTGATACATAATTAAGAGTATATTTAACCACAATTGAATAGATCTTTGTATATTGATACAAATTTAAAGATAATGCTTCCCAATGGTATCATACCTAGAGATACTTAAAAATAAAATGTGAAGCTCTGACCTCTTGATACCAACCATCTAAAACGGTCTAGGATAGTTAAAACAAACTCCTAGTCATGCAAACATGTCACTTTGTTAGCTACTATGACAGTCTATCACAGATATTCTCTAAACTACCCAGTAATCAAGTTGCTAAGAGACAAGCAACATTTGCTTATCTAAACACAAGAGATGGATAGGGCATCTTCAAAAACCCCTAGAGATCTGCAGAATATGGCATTCAAAGATGTTATCTTAAATCAAGATTTTTTTTTTTGATATCGAGACATATCAGCGCCTGACAGCACCCCCTATTCTACTCCAAGTAGAAGATAAGCATCGAAGAACCTCCACTGTAAGATGGTTGAATTAGTGGCAAGCCTTTCTCTTGGCATGAAAAAACCCCTTGCACCAACTGCAGACAGACTGCTGTCCAAAAAGGACAAAACTTGGTAGCAGGGAAGTCGACAGCCTAACTCTGCCAAGACAGGGTAGGTAAGTCCTTCATAATCCCTGCTCTACAACAAATGTCTGTCAGAGAAACAGGACCCAAAGGCTGAAGATTGATGCTGGAATGTATGGAGATAAAATGGGAACTGTCCAGGCAGTCATTGGTATGTTCTTTCTTAGTTTTGGAAGCTGCAGGCCCTGCACTTCCTATATAAGCAAATATATTTATCCCTCTCAGGTCTCTGAGGTAGTTGAAGAATAGACAGCTAGAGTCTCATAGTTAAATTTTGAACTGTTTAGGTATCAAGAGGGTGTTATAGATCTAAGAAGATACTCTTAAAAGTGTGTTGCAAGATAGTATGAATGTTGAGTCACATATAGACCTTTAAACTCATGGAGTTGGTTAGATAGTAGAATGTTAAAGTCAGGGGCCAAATATGTATAAGCTGGACATTGGGAAGGTATACTGGGCCAATTTACTCTCATAAATGTGGCATATTTATATCTATTGTTTTGTATAATACTTACTGTTATAAGAGAAGGAACCATCTGTTGGACTGAAAGGGGAAACTTCTGGGGGGAAGAGGGTGGAAGGGCGGGATAGGAAGGGGGAATAGGGAGGGGTTTGTTACTGAGATGTAACTTGAAGAAAAAAAAATAAAGTATTTAATAAAAAAAAAAGAAAAAGAAAAAAAAAATCATACTAAGTGAGGTAACCCAGACCCAGAATGATAGGCCTGGTATGCACTGGCTTTTACATGGATATTAGCAATTAGGTAACTGAAAATCAAGCTATACTCCACAGAGCCAGAGAGTTAGATAGAGAAGGGCTACAGGGAGGAAGCATGGATCTCTCTGAAAAGGGGAAATAGAATAGATTGTGTAGGTAGACTGGGGTGCATGGGAACAGGGGTGGGAGCGATAAATTGGGGCATTGAGAGGGAGAGTACAATTCAGGAAGAAACAGCTGGAATTATGGGGCATTTAGGACTTAGTGTAGAAACCTAGTCCACTGGTAACTTCCTGGGATCTATGAAGTAACCCTAGTGATATCTCCTAGTACTGGAGGATAGGGAACCTGAACTGGTCATCCTTTGTAGCCAGGAAGGCCTTCAGTATTGGGAATGGGTTATATGTGGTTGAGTTGTTGGCCAAGGAGGTTTCCTAGAGATTCTTTCTTTTTTTTCTTTGGTTTTTCGAGACAAGGTTTCTCTGTGTAACAGCTCTGGCTGTCCTGGTCTCACTTTTGTAGACCAGGCTGGCCTCGAACTCACAGAGATCCGCCTGCCTCTGCCTCCCAAGTGCTGGGATTAAAGGCGTGAGCCACCACTGCCCGGCCCTAGAGATTCTTAAACAACCCATGCTGATGCTAGGACAAAACTTTGTTCTCTGCAAACTGACAGCAGGACCTCGTTTCTGAGGACAACTTCCATACATGTCACTCGGTGTAGAGGTCAAATGGGTGCAGGACTGGAGCCTCGCCCCTATGTTCGTCTATTTGAGGAGAGAAGATATTCTACAGGCTAAGCAATAGAACCCTGAACAACAACCCAGCTACAAAGCCCTCCACTTACACTCTATCCTGCCTGCAAGATGTGCTGGGACATGGTGGTAGCCAACTTGCTTTGGTGGACAACAAATGTTTGATTTAACTTGAGGCCCAGGACAAGAGAGACAACCCATGCATTCCACTGCCTAGATTTGCAGGACCCTCACAGAGATTTAAATAGCAAGCATGGGGCTTGCATGCGAAGGTGCCAGATCCGGTTACTTCATTATGGCTGTTAGCTTAGTGCCTTTGGGAGACTCCTAACAGTGGGAGCAGGCACCTCTGATCCTTTTGCCTGCCCTTGAGACTCTTTCCCTTCTATTTGGTTGCCATGTCCAGCCTCAATATGAGGACATTCACCTCGTCTTTTTGTATGTGGTTTTGTCCTGTTTGGCTGTATTCTCTTGGAAGTCTGCTCCTTCTGAAGAGGAAACGGAAGAGGGCCAGTGGATCGGAGAGGAGAGGTGTGGAGTTTCTGAGAAGAGTTGAGAGGGGAGAAACAGTGGTCAGGATATATTGTATGAGATAAGAATCTATTTTCAATTTAAAAAATTAATTCACTATTGCTTAATGACAATGCAAAAAAGAGAAGCAATAAAAACAAAAAAAGGTGAAAGAGTGAAGAGAGGAAAAGCAGGATTTTGACAGATACAGTTCTCGTTCTGTTTGTGTGGAGGGTGACCATCACACAGGAGTCCATGACAAGCTCACTCTTGGGCCCTGGCTAGATCCATGAAATCAGAAGTTTTGCTCTCAGCAATGTGACATATATATCATGAAAGAAACAAACTCAGGTCATTTTCTTGTATTATGTTTCATTAATTTATATTGTGGCATTATAGAGGTTCCTGCTCATTTCATCCCAAAAGAATATGCTTGCTTCTTTTTAAGGAAAACTAGTGTTTGAATAACTATTCAAATAGTAGAAATACATGTGGAATGTTATACAGTATTCCTACATTAATTATATATTAAACATAAACAAACAAATGTATGAAAATGTTAAATGTTTAAACACATGTTCCAAAGCAGAAATGAAAGTGTTACCATCTAAGGTAGATATTTAACCAGAAGAATAAAAAACAGATGAGTCACTTGTCTAAGACTATTATATTTTTGTTCAACTATTATTTATTGTCATTATGGAAATTCACACTAAACAAGTCAGTGTTTCTTTCTTTTTTTTTTTTGATTTTTCGAGACAGGGTTTCTCTGTGTATCCTTTGGCTGTTCTGGACTCACTTTGTAGACCAGGTTGGCCTTGAACTCACAGAGATCCGCCTGCCTCTGCATCCCTAGTGGTGGGATTAAAGGCGTAGGCACTCAGGAGGCAGAGGCAGGCGGATCTCTGTGAGTTCGAGGCCAGCCTGGTCTACAAGTGAGTCCAGGACAGCCAGAGCTGTTACACAGAGAAACCCTGTCTCCAAAAACCAAAAACAAAAAAAAAAAAAAGCAGATTTGCTTCTCATTTCTCTAACAACTCTTCCTACAAAAAGTTTGATATTTAAGTTTTCTTCTCCACATACCAACTAAAATAAAGTTAAAGAGAAACCCTTTGAAGATGATTGCTTCAGCTAGCTTCTGTGCTTTCTGTCCTTCATTTTCTGCTGTGGCCTGCAGTGTAGACAAGATTGCTGAAGCTCTCACATGCATCTGACAAATAAGAGTGAACTAAAGAGTAAAACCAGATGGAGAAAGAAATGGGTTGACGCTACTTAAGCTTTAATTATATGCTGTCTTATGGCCAACACAGCACTGACTGTGAGAGTCTTTATAACCGTATAAACCTTTAACCATTGCTACTGTCTTCATTCCTTTAGCACAATGGCCTCCTGGGGCACCCAGTTTGTCCATAACAAATGAGCCCTGAGGTTATTTTCATACTTAGGCCACCATGACTATAACTGTAATGACCATGAGAATTCTGATACTTCTCAATACTAATTTCCAGTACATGGAGATTGCTGGGATCTACAGAAGATTGCTGGGATTAGGTATTATGCCCAAATGCCTCAGAATACATAGAGTAAATACAGCTTTACATCAACTACAACAACAGAAGATGGTTTTAACTAGTTATAGTTGATATCTGTGGAAAATCCCAGCCTACTGTTATCAAAGTTTATTTTGCATGCTAATACACAATCCCATGCCACATTCAGATACATTGTTCAATTCTAGAGCATGTTTTATTTCCATTCATTTTGATTTCTCAATTAAATTAACCTCAGTGATCTTTTATGTGGCCATAACAATGTATTGTGTGTCACCAACACTATCTTAAGCCCTCTTTCTATGGCTTTGTACATAACTTCACGTCAGTTTCAGTTTCATACACTTACTGTTTTTTAAATGAATGATTATAGAATAATATCTTTAATCTTTTCATGCAACTATAAACACACCATTAAACTGATGCATTTTCAAAGGAAAAAAGATATTTGGTATGTTTAGTTTGTAGCATGAATTTTTATTTCTTTTTTGGTTTTTGTTTGTTTTTCAAGACAGGGTTTCTCTGTGTAACAGCTCTAACTGTCCTGGACTCGTTTTGTAGACCAGGCTGGTCTTGATCTGACAGGTATCTGCCTCCCGAGCAGCATGAATTCAATATAATCCAAAGAAAATTCCTAACAATTTATAACAGGAAAGCTGATTCCAAACCTTTGTGCCATGTGAAAAAATTCAGAATTTTCAGTAGGATTATAAAGTTACAGTACACACACACACACACACACACACACACACACAAAATGTGACTTCTGTATACTTACCATAAAATTATAGCAATCAAGGAAGTGTACACTATTTGTGAAAAATTTAAGGGATGGGAAGAAAATCCAGAAACAAAACCACAAATTATAGTCAAGTTTTCATCAAAAAACCTAAGGAAACTCAGCCAGGAAAACTGTGAACTATACCAATGATTGGATGTGTATGGAAATTAAGTAAACACGGATTCACAAGTCCCACAAGAATAACTCAAAGTGACGCCTAAACTGTTACATTTCTGACCCTCCAGATACTACTGATCTTTTTTCCAAAGAAAGAGGTGTCTACCACAGAGCTCTCTGTGTTAACTGAGTTAATCATAAAGGTGGGCTATGGCTGTGCAACCATTCATGTCCCCTTGTGATTTCAGGCAAAACCAGCCATAGTGATGCCCACAAACAAAACAATTTTGAATAGTAATTTAAACTCTGCTTCCTTCTAAATGGGTTATGAACCAAGATGTGGAAACTGCCCTTTTCAACTGCACAACACCATGCACACCTGAAAATCCTCTGCAGCTCAGCAACTAACTTCTTTTGTACCCTGGAATTGAATTTCCCTGAATCACGCCATTGTAGCTGGTGGTAGTAGAAAGCTAAAAGGATGCTAATATTGCTGAAGGATGATCCCCATCTCCTCCTTTCTCCCAGTTTCTAAACTATTTCTAAAACTTATTACACAAAACAGAATGGAGAATGAAAGGTTCAGAACCTCTAGAATTGAAAACTTTCAGTTTTCCAATCTGTCTTCCCACTGTATAGCAAAAACCACCTGTGTGTGCACTCCACACAGTGAGTGATATTATAAGCACCACAGCTTCCTATGGCCAGAGCTGCAGAGCCTCCCCCTCCCCAGGGAATCCACACTCAGGGAGGCCCCTAGGCCAAGGGTCTCAGCCCAGGTCACCACGCATATGGACAGAGCCACAGTCTGGTTCCCAGTCCACCCCAGTCCTAGCAGATTGGACTCTGATAAGCTCAGCAGACCTGTTCTTCCTGGTCTGGGGACAGAGACCCCCACACACACACACTCACCATGGCAAGGACTGTGGTCTCACTCACAGCTCGCTCAAGGACTGTGGTCTCACTCACAGTTCGCTCCAGCGGCAACCAACCAGAATCTTGGGAAAAAACTGCAAGCTACCTCCCACTGGTATTAATTCCAGATTTCGAAGCCTTCCCAGAGTGCACCATTAGCTTGGACCAGTCATCTGGGCCTCAGGACATTAGCTGGTCCAACAATGGAAAATCATAGATCAAGTAACTCAGAGAGCAGAGGTCTTCCCAGCTTCACCCTTCCACCATAGAGGCAGACAGAGCCACAATCTGAGAAATTCGTATTTAAGTAGAATCTTCCACCCTTCCAGGGCACATGCTTATCTTACAAGATACAGGGTCCTTCATGTGAACACTCCATTACACTCTCAATGTCCAGTGCAGCCATCTCTACCTCATAGCTGGGAAATCCTACAGCAAAACTTCAGTCAAATTCAAACAATAACAACAACTGAAAGAAAAAGTGATTATGAATTTGAAAACAAGGAATTTTAAGTGGAGGTGAATGAAAAAAAATAAAAATAAAAAGGAAAGGACATGACAGCCTTTAGGTATGGTGGAATAGAAAGTATATTATAGATCAAGAAAATACATTTCCACAGGAGGGACATCTGGACATCTGAGTACAGAGTTGACACGACTGTGACCCATGTGAGGAGAGGGAGGAGAGGAGAGGGGAGAACCAGACAAAGAGCCCAGGATGGGAAATGATAGATGAAAAAGACCAGGTAACCAAAATGGTTGGATTACCTAAGAAAGGGAAGAGGGGTGAAAGATCGCCCAATCACTGGGCTACACCATAGGTTATGCCACCATTACCCTGTACCAGGTAGGGCCCGAGGGATGCTGGGAGAACCTGGCAGCCATGTCTGCTTTGATTTGTTAAACAGGCATCACCGTCATTTGTACCAGGTTTGAGACTTAACAGTAGGAAGGAATGAAAAGGTTGAAACAACTTAATTTTAATCTCAAAAACTATTTTTTTTTAAATTTATTCATCAATTTATTATGTATACAGTATTTGCACTACATAAATGCCCAGGCACAAGATCTCAATGTAGATGGCTGTGAGCCACCATGTGGTTGCTGGGAATTGAACTCAGGACCTTTGGAAGAACAGCCAGTGCTCTTAACCTCTGAGCCATCACTCCAGCCCCTCAAAAACTATTTTTAAAGGTTGAAAAAGGCTTATGGTCCAGTATTCTCCAGGGACTAGACATATGTGTTAGAACAATAAAGTATTACTCACACCTTTTCTCTCAGGTTATGGATTTTCAGACAGGAAGAATAACATTCTGTTAACTCAGCCACAACAGCTTGTCAAGATCTTCTGTGTTGCTTGACCTAGTGTAACTGCAATAATTTGGTTTGTAGATATAAGTTCAGTTCCTTATCCAGAATCTAGATAGCCCTGGGCTGTGAATCCAACAAATGGACACTTTGGACTACCACTGATCATCTAAAATTACCTGACTATTCATTGCTAAGGCCACAACTGTCAACACAGGAAAGCTCTCACCTTCCTTCCTCCCCATCCCTTCCTGTGCTGTGACTACTCCAGCTTCAAAGTTGGTCAGTGAACTCACTTCTCACACAGGTCCCACTTCATTTTTAATTCCCCCCCCCAAAAAAAAAAACAGGGAGGTCAAAGGGCACTCATTCACTGGCCTTTTTCCTTCCCACTGACCAGTCAGGGCCCAGCATGATAGAGCTGCAGAACTGTTCCAGGAACTGGGCAGTAGAGGCAGAATTAGGTTCAAAGCAATTCTCACCTGCAAAGTCTGAAGCAAGCCTGAGCTACATAAAACATTGCTCTAAACATAAACAAATAATCAAACCACTTGGAAAAAAGGACTGAAATTCTCTTTTTTACTTCTTTTGAAATTCTTAATGACCCAGAAACATTGGAAAATATTAACAAATAAGAGATTAGAGCAGCGATTCATTAAAAACAGTGAAATTTAAAAAGTAATCCAAGCAATTGATTTTTATTTTTTTATTTATTTAATTTTTTTTGTGGTTTTTCGAGACAGGGTTTCTCTGAATATCTCTGGCTGTCCTGGACTCGCTTTGTAGACCAGGCTGGCCTCGAACTCACAAAGATCCGCCTGCCTCTGCCTCCCAAGTGCTGGGATTAAAGGCGTGCGCCACCACCGCCCGGCCCGCAATTGATTTTTAAAAAGATAAATATAATTGGAAAAAAAACACACAGGTACACTGACTTTGAAAGAGCAGGCCCTTTCCTTGTAGAGGGAGTGGCATTAATAAGATACTGTTTGACCTTGTCCCCATGTGCAGTGTTAGCTGCTGAGATCTGTAACCTGACACACAGAGCACATACACCCAATGGCCTGTGTCTCATATTTCTTAGCTGACTTAACTATGCCAACAGGATTGCACATATCTCAATAAGACAGTTCCTTATTTGGAATTTCAATATTTATTCATTCAATCTAACCTCCTCAAATTGTATACATCTAGTAATCTGGTCTTTTTCATTCATAGGCTTGAATTTATACATGCTGGGAAATTACAAAAATCACTCACACTGTCCCAATCAGATCTTTCTTCATAATGGTGACTCCAGCAGCCGACTCTCCTCAACTTTTGTCTGTGATCTGGCTATTGCCTACCCTGTGTAACCCTACAATGTACACAATAAACTGTTCCTCCTGTTCTGGTCTGAAAACAGAAGCCTTGCTCCACATGGAAATCCTCTTACTATTACTGCAATGCAGAGTTCACTACACGACTCAAATGAGGAATTTTAAAACTCCGCTGTGGTTCAGCCCTTTAACTTAAGAATTCAGGAAGTTAATCAAGAGGAAAGCAAGGTCACTGCCCTTGGGAGCAATACACTGGGATCAAGGTGACCTGGTCAACATAGCTTGTCTCAGAAATATTTTTTCTAAAAGGCTAAAGATGCTGCTGTTCGCCGGGCGTGGTGGCGCACGTCTTTAATCCCAGCACTTGGGAGGCAGAGGCAGGCGGATCTCTGTGAGTTCAAGGCCACCCTGGTCTACAAAATGAGACCAGGACAGCCAGGGCTACACAGAGAAACCCTGTCTAGGAAAAAAAAAAAAAAAAAAAAAAAAAAAAAGATGCTGCTGTTCTAGAATTAATTTGCCTTCCCAGAAAGAAATCAATCCACACACAATTAAAAGGTTAATTAAGAAACATCTCCTTAATACTAGTATGCATCCAGCTCTGGTTAATTCTGAAAGAGGAGCCAGCCTAAAACAGATTTTGCATTCCATATATGCTGTTGTCCTTCAACTCTCTTTTAAGTTCAGGACCCAGGTTGTATTTTAAACAATTTCAATATGAACTAGAGACTTCAAGTCTGGCCACTTGGGCACATGTGAGATTTACAAAGTAAAGATATTCCTAGAATTATTTCTTAAGTACACTAGTGCCCTAAAACATCAAGTCATTCTTCAGTGAGAGTCCTAAATGGAAGGTCCAAAAGGATGCAAATCATAGAGAAAGTAGAAGGTAGAAAAAAAGTAGAAGTATATAGTACCTGGGGTGGGAAAGTCTTACACCAGCTATTTCTTACGCTAAGTAAACTTCTTAAGAACAATAGCATCTTGTATGCTACTTCCAGTGGGGAAAGGGAAGGAAATGGGAGACATTCATGAAATCAGCAGAAACAAAGGATAAACTCAGGAGGAGTCTAATAAAAGAATGTGGCATAAGTGGTAACTCAAATAAATTACTTGTCAAGATCACAGTGGCCTTGGAACTGATAACTGTACCTCCATGTGGTGGTTGGGTTTTCAGAATCTGAAGCGAATCCTCCTCAAAAGCCCTTACCTTACCTTGCCCCAGACCCTTACCAGCTCTCCCAAGCATATTCCTGGTTTAATAGAAGGTGGTCTGTTTCATTCCTTATACCTCAGACCCTTGGAGAAAGCTCCCAAGGCCTATGTCCCAGGCTGTTACTGACTCTGCCAAATGTTTCTGGGTTTGGGAAGAAGTTATGTCATTCTCCATACATGAGGACCTCAGGAACAGCCTTGCTTGATCAGTCCAGCCTTCAACACAACAGTTTTTCCTTTTCAAATAGTTGTCGCCAGATATCTTGCCCATGTGACAGAACTATGCTTTTCTCAAGAAGAAAAATGGCCCTATGGCACACCAGTCCTTAAATGCTAATTGTGAACCTGTAATACCCCATTGAGCAGCTTGTTGGACACCTTTGATGTGGAGATGGGCCTGGTGGCTGATTGTGAATCAGGACTGTCTCCTTGGTTATGGATGGGAGCCAAATTTCTGGACCATCCTGGTGAGCAAATATGTGTACCCTAGAATCCAAATTTCTAACAGGCCTGGTTAGCATGCTACTTATCTGTGGAGTGTTTAAGAGGCAGTCCTCATACAGTTAAATTCTACTTGGTGTGACTTCCTATCTCCTAAGCAAAGGTAAAAATCCTTTCCATCATCAATTCTGCTCTTTTACATCACAACTCAATACATGAGATGCCGTTCACAACCTCCACAAAGTTAACTCCAAATGAATCGTACACCTAAATGTAAAGTGCCAAGGGCAGAATTTGTAGAAGATACTCGAGAAACTGAGGGTCTGCAAGTTTGGAATCCTGCCAAAGATGCTTTTAGCCCTTGCTTCAAATGCTTTGCGAAATGCAGCCCCCACAGTGACGTATTACAGATGCCACAGCCAGGATCATGGAGTGGCTAGGATCACAATGGACCTCACACATGGCTGTAGAGGTTGCCGATTTCCACCCAGTCCCAAGAAGGACAAAACACACTAGTTCCCTCTGTTCAGCAGCCTGCTCCACCAGATTAGGGACAGTGGCCACACACTCACCATGTCGCAACTTTGGAATTCTCCTGAACTCTCCGCACAGCACCCAGTAGCTGCGCTCAGACCACAGCACACCAACCATTCAAACCTGCTCTGGGACAGAGGGGAAACTGCGGCAAGGAGCCCGGAAGAACCCACCCCCTCTTCTGACTGGACAGTTCGTCTCAAGTTCCTGATTGGCCAGTGAGTCTTGAGTGACATGAACACCTCCTTTAGGATTAGAGTCCATTGAAGGGATAAGACTTGCTGGTTCTTGGCCCAGGCTGCTGTTTCAGGGCCAGAACTTTTCCATGTCTGCAGAAATTTGTATTTCCATAGCACTTTCCCCCACCCCCCAATAGCCTACCCTTCTGTCTTCCAGCACTCAGTAGGCACTTGCCCTTCTTCCTCCTGGAATCAAGGTGGATATATTGCACAGCCCATTATTCAACTTGCAACAGAGTGAACAATTTATCCGCGGGTAGAAGGGTACCAAGATTTTCTTTAAATAAAACTAGATTTTTTTTTTTTTTTTTTTTTTTGCTGTAACTTTACATTGGGCCCTGGTGAACTGGATCTACTTTTTACCTGGTAGGAATGAGACAAGCCTATGAGAAAAGCAGGAAACAGATGACAAACACTTTGGAACACCACACACATCTTCCTCAGTGGGAAGGTAAAACAAAAAAAACAAAACAAACGAGAACGAAACACTACAGCTGCATTAGTAAAGGTTCTCTAGATGAACAGAACTAATAGAATGAATTTCTCTGTGTATGTAGAAAGTGACTTTGTAAGAATAGCTCACAGGCTGTGGTCCAACCAGTCCAACAATGACTGTCTACGAATGGAAAGCTGAAGAATCCCGTAGCTGTTCAGATCATGTGGCTGGATGTCTCAGCTGGTTTTGAGCATAAACCAGGATTCCAAAGACTTGCTAGCCAGAGCTAGGGAAAACAGATTAAAAGAAAGAACTACCATCTTCAATGTAGGCTGCCAAGAGAAAAGTGGCTTAAATTAAAGATGGATCCTATCACCTCAAAAATAACCAGATTTTGAAGGGTTTAAAAACCCTTAAAGAAGGATTTTTTCTACTTAAAAAGCTACAATTAAGAAAATCACTCACTTGCCGGGCGGTGGTGGCACACGCCTTTAATCCCAGCACTTGGGAGGCAGAGGCAGGCGGATCTTTGTGAGTTCGAGGCCAGCCTGGTCTACAAAGTGAGTCCAGGACAGCCAGAGATATTCAGAGAAACCCTGTCTCGAAAAACCAAAAAAAAAAAAAAAAAAGAAAATCCCTCACAGCCCTCAATGGTTTTGGTTTTAGTGAATTGCAATAGTGTAATTAGAGTAATTTGCTTTTATGATATGTTCAGTTCTCTATCCAGATTCTTGATTGGCCAGAGAAATGGTCAATGAGGACTTTACTGTAAGTCAATCAATGTTAGCTGCTGAGATTTGTAACCTGACACACATAGCAACAGCCCGTGACCTGTGTCTCCAGTTTTGAGATGACTTCACTATGTCACACAGGATTGTACAAATATGTATTAACAAATACACTATTAACTACTTTGTATTAACACATACACTATTGCAATTAACTGCAATTACTTGCAAAGACATTCAGATTCATTGTTTGTATCTTTTGGGCCAGGATATGTCTCGTCATAGGAACATCCAAGCAACTGGGGCCTGCATCTGATCATCATCCTCCATGTCCCCATGAGCTTCAAAATTATCTTTGAACTGAGAAAACAAAAAAAAAAGTATGGCAATCCTATGTCAAGACATTAAAAACTATCAAACATATGAAGAGCTTTTCCCAACCCCTGAGAATTTTTTTTAAACATGGTTCTTGTTTTGTAAGATATGCTGCATCATATCTTAGACTCTCATTATAATTTTTTTTTTTTTGGTTTTTTGAGACAGGGTTTCTCTGTGTGTCTCTGGCTGTCCTGGACTCACTCTGTAGACCAGGCTGGCCTCGAACTCACAGATATCCGCCTGCCTCTGCCTCCCGAGTGCTGGGATTAAAGGCGTGCGCCACCACCGCCCGGCTCTCTCATTATAATTTGATAGAAATGTTGAAGCTGACTCTACTTGTTAAAGAAATTGCTGTGCAATCTTAAATGTCATCATCTTCTGGACCTTTTTCTTCCTTCATGTCCTGCCATCTGCTCTCCGTGATTCAAAGAGGGCCTCATAAATGGCAGTGCCACTGACAAAGTCCTGTCAGCCCAGCAGGGCCTGTGACAGGGAAAGAGAAGGACTGCTGCCAGGTAAGCAGAAATCAAAATTCAGCATTCCTCAGAAATGTGTGGAATAGAATTCTGTTGTTTAAAGTAGTCACTCATTCCTTTTTCCATTCCAAGGGGCATCTAGTGCCCGGTGAGACCAAACAGCCTCAACAGATCAATTCCCCATGCTAACTCTCAGGCTGTCCTGGACTCCACCTTTCTTTCCCTTGAAATGCCCATAAAATTGACATAGATTTGCCGGGAGTGGTGGCACACACCTTTAATCCCAGCACTCAGGAGGCAGAGACAGGTGGTGAGTTCAAGGCCAGCCTGGTCTACAAAGTGAGCCCAGAACAGCCAAGGATACACAGAGAATCCCTGTATCAAAAAAAAACAAAACAAAAAAAAAATTGACATACATTTTACCACCAGGATATATCTCTACTTTGGAGACACATCCCACAGTTTGTTTCTCAAATAAACTTTTGTTTCTGCGAACAAACTTGTCTAGATCAGTGATTTTACCGCCCCTTTTTGCACTTTCCATTGGTGGTAAGAATTCCTTCAGGTATATGCAGGGAAACTTGGTACCTGTGCAGAGATTCCTGTCCTACTTATAAAGGTTTCATGACCCAGCCTAGATTTTTCCAGAGATCCATAAGGACTTGAGTGTTTTGTTTGTTGGTTTGGTTTTTTTTTTTGTTTGTTTTTGGTGATTCAAGTGAAGGACAAAGCAAGGGTCAGCCCAAGAAGAAGGCCTGATGTTCTACCACAAAGGCCCAACAGAAGAAATTTCCCAACCTTTGCAAACTTCTTCAAATCACTTCTTTCCTTGCAATGCAAGCTGGTTTGCAATGTTGTTCAGATTCATTGAAGCTTTCTCTTCATCCAGGACAGGTCTCCTCATAGGAAAATCCAAGCAATTGGAGCCAGCATCTGACCATCTTTTTCCATGTCCTCATGATCCCCAGGAGGTCAGTCTTCACAGGTGAGGTCAGTAAACTGGTACCCCAAGTCTACTTTCATTTCCAGAGCAGCTTGTGGTTCAGATCAACTACATATTCAGTATAAAAACACTTGTCAGGGATAATTCCTGATTCTCCAGGACCCAAAGTCAAATCATAGCTCCAAGGTCCTGGTCTTGAGCATAGACTTCTCAAGGATCCTGAGCATAGGCTTCTCAAGGGTCAAAGTCCTCCCTATGCAGGCAGCAGTGCACCACAGTGCCATACACAGCCTCAGTAAGCATGACCTGAGTCTTGATGCCTCGCTCTACTCTCAGCCTGAACTGTTGTCAAATTACTCTCATTAGTAAATTCTTTGAGTTCCTACTGTCGTCTTCAATACTTCCTTGAATGTGTACCTTTCACTACCCATTAGACTCTAGGACTTCAGGCTCTAGATAGTATGTCTCTGGAATCAATAACAGGGTGTTCAATTGCTAGCTTCTGAGGGGTTTCCCAAGGTCCCAGATTATTCTTAATAATTCACAAAGATGCATTCATTGGGGGCTGGAGAGATGGCTCAGCGGTTAAGAGCACTGACTGCTCTTCCAAAGGACCCGAGTTCAAATCCCAGCACCCATATGGCAGTTCACAGCTGTCTGTAATTGCCGGGTGTGGTGGCGCACGCCTTTAATCCCAGCACTTGAGAGGCAGAAACAGGTGGATCTCTGTGAATTCAAGGCCAGCCTGGTCTACAAAGGGAGTCCAGGACAGTCAAGTTTACACAGAGAAAGCCTGTCTCGAAAAACATTAAAAAAAAAAAAAAGATGCGCTATTGTTCCTTAAAAGTCAATATTTTTTACAAAGATTTCCAAGTATAGAACTTATACATGCAAGAACTTTCATATGTGGATCTATCCAAGTGTTCTGTGTCTTTTTTCCTTCTCAGCTTTTTGTTTGTTTGTTTTGTTTTGGGTTTTTTTTTTTTTTTGAGACAGGGTTTCTCTGTGTGGCCCTGGCTGTCCTGGACTCCCTTTGTAGACCAGACTGGCCTTGAACTCCAAGAGATCCGTCTGTCTCTGCCTCCTGAGTGCTGGGATTAAAGGTGTGCGCCACCATGCCCGTCTCCTCAGCTTTTTAAAAAAACACTTTTTAAAAAAGATTTATTTATTATTATGTATAGAGTGTTCTGTCTGCATGTACATCCGCATGTCAGAAGAGGGTACCAGATCTCATTATAGATGGTTTTGAGCCACCTTGTTGTTGCTGGGAATTGAATTTAAGACCTCTGGAGGAACAACCAGTGCTCTTAAACTTTGAGCAATCTCTCCAGCCCTTCTCACCTTTTCTTACACATCACAAGAAGACAAAAGAAGCAGGAAATACTAAGAGTTCTTACTAGACTCAGTTTGAAATCTAGATTTTTGCCTACACCTTTTCAACATCCTCTGCTTTTGTACATAGCTGTTTTTCTTCTTGTAGGTTGCCATCTCTACAAGTCTTGGATTTAATTGGAAAGATTCAACAATGCTTCAGAAGAGAATCCATGAGTTCTGTTAACAAATATTGGAATTTGTCAGTTCAACACTGAAATGACTGTATGATACCTTCTCTACTCTTAGTACACAACTGGATCACAGAAAATGATGTTTCCTGATATAGTACAATAATGAGATGAGCCTATTAGGCTCATTAAAAGAAATTTATATCACAGTATTCACAGAATCTTTTTGTTGCTTTTGAACATTTTTCAGTAAATTGAGTACTTAACACAATGGAAATCAAAGAAGTTCCTAAAATGGAATCAGTTATGCAATTTTCCTAAGTCTAATACCAGCTTCCCAGTCTGAAGTAAAGTACTGAAAGGAATCATGAACAACACTGGATTTTTTTTTGTTTTGTTTTGGTTTTGGTTTTTCAAGACAGTGTTTCTCTGTGTATCCTTGGCTGTTCTGAACTCACTTTGTAGATAGACCAGGCTGGCCTTGACTTAATAGAGATCCACCTGCCTCTGCCTCCCGAGTGCTGGGATTTGAACTCGGGTCCTTTGGAAGAACAGCTAGTGTTCTTAACCACTGAGCCATCTCTCCAGCCCAACACTGGGTTTTTATCAAGACCATAATTGGTTATGACAGTGTCATTGTTTCTGCACATCATACTCAGTCATTGACAGAAACTTGCTGTGTACTGTGTTTTCATTGATGGAAAATGAACAGAACAGTTTCCTTCAGGTTTGATAGTGTTCTGTGATCCTCACACTTCCTCTGTTCTTGTATCAAAATGATCTTTGTGGATACAAGTAAATAGGTTAAATTATACTTAACTGCAACAAAATCTTTAGAGACCAGTACTTTTCAGCAATAAAACTATCTCTCTCCCCTGTCTCTGATGGGCATAGTTTTAAATCACTTCTTAGTATAATAATTATCCCTGCCCTCAGTCAGTAATTTGGTCAATAAGAATTTGTTTTAGGGCTGGAGTGATGGCTCAGAGGTTAAGAGCACTGGCTGTTCTTCCAAAGGTCCTGAGTTCAATTCCCAGCAACCACATGGTGGCTCACAACCATCTACATTGAGATCTTGTGCCCGGGCATTTATGTAGAGCAAATACTGTATACATAATAAATTAATAAATAAATGTTTAAAAAAAAAAAAAAAAAAAGAATTTGTTTTAGCAGCCGGGCAGTGGTGGCGCACACCTTTAATCCCAGCACTTGGGAGGCAGAGGCAGGCGGATCTTTGTGAGTTCGAGGCCAGCCTGGTCTACAAAGCAAGTCCAGGACAGCCAGACATATTAAAAAAACCCTTTCCAGAAAAAAAAAAAAAAAAAAAAAAAAAGAATTTGTTTTAGCAAAGCTAAAATATGTGCTTCCATGTTATTGTGTAATACCCAAGTTATTTTTCTTTCTTCTTCTTCTTCTTCTTCTTCTTCTTCTTCTTCTTCTTCTTCTTTTTCTTCTTCTTCTTCTTCTTCTTCTTCTTCTTCTTCTTCTTCTTTTTCTTCTTCTTCTTCTTCTTTTTTTTTTTTTGAAACAGGGTTTCTACAGAGAAACCTAGCTGCCTTGGACTCTCTCTGTGAACCAAACTGGCCTTGAACTCACAAAGATCCACCTGTCTCTGCCTCTTGTGTGCTGAAATTAAAGGCTTGCACCTCCACATCCAGCTCCCCAAGTTTTTTTCTTTTAATAAAGAAATATATAAAATCTTGAAGAAAAGAAGAAAGTCAACTATGAGTAGGCTAACACACTGGTTCATTTACTGCTGTACTCAAGTGTTCAGGGCACTCTCTACTTCATAACTTGCATTCTTCAAATGTGTAGTGGAGAATCTGATATTATAATCTTAAAAAGAATATATCTATGGACATCTTAAATAAAAGAAACAATAACATTCATGGTCATGTAATAATATGAAGAAAGGAGTAGTGAACAGAACTATATGAAAAAATGCAAGCATGGCTGCTTTCCCTTTTTTAAAGCAATTCCTCATTCTTGACAATGTGTGCAAGTTACATTTGCTTTAGTTTGATTTTTTTTTCAACCTGCATGTTTGCTACATGCCATGGAGAGTTATTAGGAGACAAAAGAAAAGGATTGTTCTTGAAGCTGTTGCTAAGTCTTCCTCCAAAATTTATATCCTTCAAAGTTGTAGATTATTTAGAAGAAACTTTTAAGGTGGTAGAAAGGTCACTGCAGCCATGTTCTGTGTGGGAAAATAACAGATTTCATCCTGGACAGCAACTTGTGGTTTTTCTCATAGAGTACTAGCAAGGAAACCAAATTTCAATTCATTTTTGTTTTTTAATAAATTATTAAAAATTTAATATCCATTATTTTGTGATAAAATTGCTTCCAAAAGCAAGGGACTCATTAGATAATGATTATGAACTAATGATTGGAGGCAGAAGAGATAGTTCAAGAGCTTACTTACAATGCTTGATGATCTTCCAAAACACCTAAGTTCCATTCCCCACACTCTTGTCACAAAACTCACCATTTCCTGTAACTTGAGCTCCAAGAAATCTGCTGCTCTCTTCTTACCTCTTTGGGGAACTGCACTCTTTGGATACACTCACACAAAGAGACACACATATGTGCACATGAAAAAAAAAATTTAAACATGAATGTAATCCTAGGAACTTTATATATATTGCTCATCTCTTTTTTCCCCCATAATCTCTCCAGTTGTTTTATAGAGATGGATATGGAGATGGGCGTAATATCACATAAATTAACATGAAAGGTGAAGCAGAGGAGGCCTCACTGGGGAAGCTGGAGGAACATGGACTACCCACTTGCAGGTGATGTTCTAAGAGCGGGAGAGCTAGTATGCGATGGCCCGAGCAGCTTCCAGCTTGTGCTGTTCAATCAGTGAGTTGGCAATCAGCTCAACTTCCTTGGAGTCGCCCTCAGCAGAGAAGATGCCTTCTTCTGCTGTTCAGCCTCATCCACCACAAATCTGGCCCTCTCCACTTCCTGCTGAGCCAACTGCCTTCCAATGCTTGTGTGAACTCCTTCCCGAAGGGCAGATGTGTCAGGGGCACGTCATCCAGGATGAGCCTCTTCATGATGTCATCGCTCAACTGCCTGGAGACCAGCTCTCGCTGGGTAATCAATTCTCCAGCATTGAAGCAAGCCACCACCAACTTGAGGATCTCTGCGGTGATAGACGCCAGTACCCGCTCATCATGTAGTCCTCACCAATGCCGGTATAGATACAAGGAAGCTGGTTGGCCATGGGACGGAAGAGAGTACGCAGTGTGACATTGATGTTCTGCAAATCTTTGCTACCAGTGATGATCGGTGCATTCCGTGGTCGAGAGCAGGAGTCAAAGATAATTGGTTTCTGTGTCCAAAGGATTAGAAAGTGAGTCCCTTCCCTTACCACAATATCCTGAACTTCAAGGAATCGATCAAAGATGATAGCTCGGTGCTCAGCATCCACATTTATATGAGGCGGAGTTCACCGAGCCACCTACAACTGCTAAAGTCAGGCCAAACTTTCCGATGGACTCAAACAGTTTGGCAGCCATAATTCCTTCTGTTGCTTCCATTTACACCTGCTTTCGCTCTGACCTCATGAATTCCCCAGCCTCGTAATACTGGTATAAAACATATTTCTTTATTTGAAGGTTTTTCTAGTTCAATTTTGTCCATGTAGACAAGATCTATTACTCTAAATCACCCAATGCCAAAAATTCCACAGAATTTGAATCTGTTACTTTTATAATAAAGGAGAGAATAGAACACCATCTTTAAGTAAACCTTTGCATTGTTTACCTATTAGAAATAATAAAATTATTCCCCTGAAGATTGTATCTGGTTCAGTCTCTTTGAAATATGCTTTCTTTGCATTTATCATAATAGTGTTTCCCTTTGGTAGTGACAAGTCTGTTATTCAGTTACTCGGTGTCACATGGTTATATATGAGGATAGTTCTCCAGACTCTACATAGACTTGTCCTCTATGTACATATTATGTAGATTTCAGACTTAAGCTGTGTCCATCCTGTCTCAATCAAAATCACATAAGATATCTTGGGCTATATCATGCCAACATCCTCACTCAGGATGATCCATTTACCTGCAAATTTCTTGATTTTACTTACAATAGTTGAATAATATTGGAAAGTATATTGTGCCACATTTTCATTACCTGTTCAGCAGATGATATACATCTAGGCTGTTCTAATTCCTGGGTATTATCAGTAGAACTGAAATGAACATGGATGTGTAAACATGTCTGTAGTAAGGTGTGGAGTCCTTTGAGTATATACCCAACTGTGGAATATCTGGATCTTGTGGTATATCTATTTTCTTCTATTTCTTTTGAGAGTCTTCCACATTAATTTCCATGGTGGCTATTCCAGTTTGGACTTCCACCAATAACCAATAAGTATTCCCTGTTTCTCATCATCCTTGCAATCATCTGCACTCACTTGTATTATTAATCTCAAATATTCTGACTGAGGTAAGATAGAATCTCAAAATATTGCTACTTTGCATTTACCTCAGCCCTAAAAGATATGTTCAAGATTAAACCTCTCCCCTCATGATTCAGCAGTCTTTGGGGAATAGAAATCAGAAAGATTTATTCATGCATTCCAATAACAAAAATAAGAAGATGCTTCCATTTCAATTTTCTAAATATTCTTTTTTTTTTTTTTTTGGTTTGGTTTTTTCGATACAGGGTTTCTCTGTGTAGCCCTAGCTGTCCTGGACTCACTTTGTAGACCAGGCTGGCCTCGAACTCACAAAGATCCGCCTGCCTCTGCCTCCCAAGTGCTGGGATTAAAGGCGTGCGCCACCACTGCCCGGCTAATTTTCTAAATATTCTTATCATAAGTAGAAGTGGAGTTCATGGAACATTATCACTTATGTGTATTAATTTTACCATAAACATCTTTCTTAAATTTTAAAATATAGTGGATCTTGATTAATTGACTCGTAGGAAGGGAGTGAGGGGAGAGGGATGGTGAGATTTCTCAAGCTGGAGGAACACCACTCATGAACCCATTCTGTTGCTACCCTCCTCTCTCCTGAGACATCACCTCTCCAATCTAGCCTAAATTTTGAATATGCTAGAGGAAACATCAAAGGGGATGAGTTGGAATCCTTGAGGCCTCCCATGGACCAGCTAGAACTGCAGAATGAAAAGCTGAAGGTAGGGCTCCTTTTAGGCTCACACTCATCCACATATTTGAGGGAGAGGGAGAGGACCTGTCATAAAATAAGTCTCCAAGCCCTTGACCCACATTAATTCTTTCCTGCCTCCTCTCCAAGTCCCTGATAGTTTACTCATCTATCCACTAGGGGTAATCTTTGGAATGTTGGGAGCTCCAAATGGCCAGGAGAAATCACCTACAATCACAAGGTCTTGTTTTCCATCTTGGTCAGATAAAAAGTACCCTGCTAGAAGAGGAGATCCTGCCCTCTAAATGTACCACTTTACAAAGGTTTTCGTAGACAGTATGAAAGGATTAATGGAGATGATTTTATGGAATAACGTAAGTTTGTGGAATAACTTGGGGAACTGAGGGATAGGTGGACCAGTTTTGTATTTTCCTCTCCTCATTTTATATATTGGGTAAGGTTTTTCTTACCCCAAGCAAATGGGTAGACAACTGTTAGTTTTAGAAAATAGTAGTAAGGATATGGATAAGTTCTGGAAGGGAACTTTTTAGACACAGTGTCTCGTAGTACTTCAGGCTGGTCTGAA
This sequence comes from Lophiomys imhausi, assembly GCA_907164525.1. Lineage (NCBI taxonomy): Eukaryota > Metazoa > Chordata > Mammalia > Rodentia > Muridae > Lophiomys > Lophiomys imhausi. Next base: position 5,930,637 of record CAJQZJ010032807.1, read on the forward strand.
ACACTTGGTGATTCTCCTACATCAGCTTGCCAAGATGATCTCAGTTATGAACCATCAAGATGGGCATCTATGATGTTGTTTATTTGTCTTGTTTTGAGACAGGGTCTTGCTATGTAGACAAAGCTGTCCTGAAGCTCAAAATCTTCTTGCCTCCATATCCAAAGTGCTGAGATGATAAATTTGGCTCAAGTGTGCCCAGGTGGGACATCATCACTGTCAAAAAGCTGACTCCCTTTGTCAAGTTCTGATGGGCATCTAGCACCCTCAGCCTTGTCCTAGGAAGATGGCTTAGAGGGTAAAAACAGTTGCTGCGAAACCTAATCAACTCACTTTGATACCCTGACTTTGTGTAGTTGGAAGAAAAAAAAAAAAAAACTCCAGCAAGTTGTCTACTGATCTTTACAATTGTTTTGTTTTCCCTGATGCCCCCCCCGAGACACACCAACACACAGAAAAAATACACACACACATATATTAATGGAAATACACACATACACACACACATATATTAATGGAAATACACACTCATACACACAC
>CAJQZJ010032807.1:5931183-5981367 GCA_907164525.1 Lophiomys imhausi
ACTCATACACACACACATATATTAATGGAAATACACACTCATACACAAAGAGACAGAGAGAAAAAATAGGAGAGAAGTAATAAATAAGTATAAGTTTAACAAATGAAAACAACAATGAAACCTCACAGCCTTAGAATCTGTTCTCACATATCAGAAACACAACCCACCATTTCTGTGTAGAAGAATTTATCCAATCATGGGCCGAAAGAAAAAAAGTGTATGTCTGTATTAAACATTGCACACACACACACACACACACACACACTGTGAAATAGTGAAATAAATACTTATGATTTGTTGGACAACAACTGCCCCAACTAAAAACAAGATACATATTAAAGAAAAACATGTGAGCAGAAGAGAAAATTGACAGGATCAGAGAAGAAATCACCCATTGCTCATAATTATCAAAACACTAAATGTACAGAGCTAAGAAACTAGTAAAAGCTGCAAAGGATGAAAACCAAGGCCTAGCCATTAGATTAACACCTGACTTTTCAATGGATACTCTGAAATATAGAGGTCACTATGTGGGTGTTAGACAACATGTCAGAGACAACAAATGCAAGCCTAGACTACTATGTCCAGCAAAAGCATCATTCACAATCAACAGTGGAGGAGAATCACTGATCAGTTAATAACAGGTTTAAGCAATTTCTGTCCCACCATCCAAGTCTACAGAAGGCACTATAAGGAAAACATTAGTCTAAAGGTAAGACTTACTATACCAATAGGTCAGAGAGGATAAATGGTCCTATAACAGATCATTTAAAGAAGGGAAAAATATTACACCACAAAAGCAAAACAAAACCAAAACAAAAAACCAGGGATTAATTAAAAACTGCTTAGTAAGAACCCTCAACATTAACATTCTCACTTTTCCAAAGAAACTACACAAACTAACAGACTGGATTAGAAAACAGGACACATGTTTCTACTGTATCCAAGATAAACACCTAACCATCAAGGACAGAGATCACTTAATGCAGAAGAATGAAAACTACTATTCCAAGGACATGGACTTAAGAAGCAATAGCCATTCTTATATAAGACAAAATGGACTTCACACCAAAACTAAACAGAAGAGGTAGAAAAGGATGCTATATACTAATTAAATAAATAATAGAGCTCAGCCAGACCCCGCCATGAGGTGCTGCTACAGCAGCGAAAACGAGGACTCGGATCAGGATCCGGAGGAGGGGAAAGTGTTGCTGGACCCCAGGAGCACCCCTACCAAAGCTCTCGATGGAGCCGAGCCCAACTACCATAGCCTACCATCAGCTCACACGATGAGCAGTCTCTGCTTTCCTCCATCCTTGCCAAGACAGCTAGCAATTAGTATTGTTGTATCTGCTGCAGACTCCCAGGGCATAGAGAAGTATGAGTACATGATCCGGGCAAGGCAGTTCCTCCTTGGCTGGGCTTAGCAACAGTCTGACCCATTGGAAGAAGCTGCTACCGCTGCTTTCTCTCACCAGTCAGCCCCACCAAGTGCTGGCCAGCGAACTTATTCCCTTCTCTGACTTGCTGCGGGTCTCCAGGATAGCTGCTTATGCCTACAGTGAATTTGCTCAGATCCGTGTGGACGCGAAAGAAGAGCTGGTTGTGCAGTTTGGGATCCATGAAGAGAGGGGTTCCTGGGACAGCTCTTTCCTTGTCTTCATCTGGTCTCCACCCAACCTGTTCTGGCCCCCAGACTCACTGGCTTCTACAGTACCTAACCTGTTATTAATCACAGAGAAGAATGTGGAGGAAAAGAATAAGGCTAGAAGCTGGGGCAAGTGAGGACTGAGCAAGGGAAAGGAAAACAGATTTCTGTTGGTCTTCAAGCTCTTGCTAGGGTGAGATTGGGGCTAAGAGGACAGGGCCTGGCAGATCTTCATAGTCATTGGGAAGATGGAGATACCATTGTAGGGGTAAACATTGGGAGACCTAGAAGGTCCCCTTCCCATCCTTTCTCTTGGCTTCCGATTCACTCCTGTCCCATTCCCTGACTTGGTGCTCATAGGAACATGACTAGGGATTATGACTAGGGTCTAGATGCGCTTGAGTCTGAATTGAGTTTATTTCTAGCATCCTTGATTTTTTTTGTTTTTGTTTGTCACCCCTCGATAAAAAAATGTATATTAGCCGGGCGGTGGTGGCGCACGCCTTTAATCCCAGCACTTGGGAGGCAGAGGCAGGCGGATCTTTGTGAGTTCGAGGCCAGCCTGGTCTACAAAGTGAGTCCAGGACAGCCAAGGATACACAGAGAATCCCTGTCTCGAAAAAAAAACCAAAAAAAAAATGTATATTAAAAAAAGAGAAATATTAGAGCAAGAATGTAGTCCAGTTTTAAATATTTATGGTCCAAAAACTGGTATGCGAGAATCCATAAAAGAAACACTACCACTCATTGAGCCTAACATAGTGATAGTGTCTTCAATACCCCAATCTGACAAATAGACAAAAATTAAATAGAGAAACACTGGAGTTTAGTTATCTCATAATCAAATGGACTTGACAATCATCTACAGAAAATTCCATTAAAAAAACCCCCAAATCCTAAGGAATATACGTTTTTTTTTTTTCCTCAACAATTCATGGAACTTTCTCCAAAATTGACAGCAAATATGAACAGGTATAAGAAAATGAAAATAACACCCTGTATTCTATCCAACCACCATGCATTAAGGCTGGATATAAACAACAATACAAATAGGGAATATAGAAGCTGATTAACTCACTACTGAATGAATGCTGAGTCAAGCTTGGAACCAAGAAGAAAATTAAAAACCTTTTTAGAATTGAATGAACATGAAAACACAACATATCAGAAAATATGGGACACTATGACATCACTACTAAGAAGAAATTTTAAATCATTCAATGCATACATAAAAATACTGGAGTGATCTCATATTAATAATAACTTCATGACATCCTTGAAATATCTAGAAAAACAACACTCAAAAAGAGTAGATGGGCAGAAGTAACAAATTCAGAGGTAAAATCAATTTTAAACAAGCAGCAGAAACAAAAATAAAACAAAAAAAAGGAAATTAAAAGTTGGTTCCTCAAAGAAATAAACAAAAAACAAACCCTTAGCCAAATCAACCCACAGCCTAATAGAGAATATCTAAATTAATGAAGTTAGATATGAAATAGAAGACTTTACAGCAGATCCTGAGGCAACTGAGAGAATGATAAGGGACATTCTTTAAAAATCTGTGTTTTACCAAAATTGAAAACCTAAAAAAAATGAAGGAATTTCATATGTGTGACCTAGTAAAATTAAATCAATAGGAAATAAATCTAATGGATTCACAATCTTTAGTGGACTAGAACTAGTAATCTAAAATCTCCTAAACAAAATGTCCATATTGAAATAAGTTCAACACAGAATGACACCAGGCCCTATAAAAAAAGAACTAATGTAATATGCCTCAAATCTTTCCTCCAATTAGAAATTGAAAGAACATTTCCTGACTCTTTTTACTAAGCCACATTTACCCTGATACCATAACCACACAAATAAAATATAGAACAATATCCCTAATGAACATAAATGCAAAAATTCTAAATACAGTACTTGCAATTCAAGTTCAAGAACACATCAAAAAGATTATCCACCACGATCAATTGATTCATCTCAAAGATGTAGAAATGGCTCAGAATGTATAAATTAATAATTGTAATCAACCAAATAAACATACTAAAAGACAAAAGCCACATAATTATCTCATTTCATAGGGATAAGACTTTTAAAAAAATCCATATTCACAACAGGATAAAAGTCTTGGAAAGACTAAGGCTCCAGGAAACATGCCTCAACACAGCAAAGGTAATTTATAGCAATCCCAAAGTCAACATTCTCCTAAAAAGAGTGTAACTCAAATGATTCTCACTAAAATCAAAAACAGGCCAGGTTGTTAACTGAGTCGACATCTATCCAATATAGTACCTGAAGTCTTAGCTAGAGTGACAACTGATCAAAAGGATACAAATTGGAAAGGAAAAATTCAAAATATCTTTATTTTCAGATCATATGATATTATACATTAGTGACCCTGAAAATTGTACCAAGAGAGTCCTACATCTGATAAACAAGTTCAACAAAGTAGCAGGATACAAAATTTCAAAGTACTTGGTTTTGGGCTAACACACCAGAAAGGATGTAATCATTCATTGGAAGAGCTATATGCTAATCTGTAGTGTGACACAAGTGTGAGTGAAGATGATGATTGTGCTGGTGGGGGTAGTGATGATGATAATTTTGATAACTGTGTTGATAATGAGCATGGTGACTTAATTCTTCCGAGAATAACTCTGAATCTTTGATATTTCAAAGCCCTGTTTATTCTGAAGCAATCCCTGTTGTTAAAAACAAAGACACTACCCGCCTTGCAGTTAGACAGTAGCTCCACCCTTCCTGATGTTGGAGACAGTGGTACCACCTTTCTTGTTGTTGGAGAAAGTCTGTACCTTCAACCTCTCTATTAGTAAAGACAGTGGCTCCACCTTCCCTGCTGTGGAAGACAGTGGATCTACCCATCCTGCTGTTGGAGACAGAGATTCTTCTTTGTCTACTATTGAAGATCTTGGTCTACAATGCCTGTTGTTTGTGACAATGCCTCTATTCAAATGGTCAGGTGTTTTTCTTTCCTACAAAGAGAACATTAGGTACCGTATGTGTCGCATATCTAAACCTATGTGCTCCTTGCACAACCTCTGAGATATTGGCACTATAATGTCCAGATTATCGGGTTTCATCAGCTCCATTTACCTTCATGCTTGTGTGATTATCATGTGACAACTTTCAAAGGGGTAAAAGATATCTGTAAAAGTGGTATCTATGAGTATCTCAGGGTAAATTCTGTAAAATAATTAGGGGTGACTTTTCATAAACTATTAAATTATACTTACGTTATTTGGTGAAGCTGTAAGGAGGGTGAGGATACTAAGAAACCAAATAAACACATAATCATGTAACTATTTGAGGCTTTGAGTTGTAGACTAAAAAATACTTCCTAAAGTATTCATTCAAGCAAACATAAGATTGTCTTCAGGTATAAATGTCAGGGTGATACTTTTTTTTTATACAAGCAACATGGTTAAAGCTACTAAACTAAGTATGAAACTTTAAGGGATTATGGACAGTAATACAAATTCATATATACTTTCTTGTGATATAGTATGAATTGGCCTTGCTATTTTTATATCAAGACATTAAGGAGCCTGACTGAGTCCATCTTGAAAAAAAGATTCCATTTTGTATTAAGTTTGACTCAGAGCTGACCTCCAGTTCCAGAACAACAACAAAATGTACCCAACCTTGCATTCCAGGGGTGTTCCCTTGTCATCACTGGACAGCTCACTCTGAGAAAGCACCCAAAAAAATCTAAATAAACTTTCTGGTGGTCAAACTGACTGTAGCTGGTTAGTCAGTAACAACAAGCCAATCAGAAATAGGCATGACTAGCTACCCAAATGTCATCCAATCCTATGGTAAAGAACCTGCTTCTTTGTCTGAGTCTTTATACAAACTCTGTGCTTTCGGAGTGGGGGCTCTCAACTCGAACTGCTGTGTCAGTGAGTGTTGAGAGTCCAAGCTCTGAGACTGAATAAACAACTTTCATGTATTTACATCAGAGTTGGCTCCTGGATGGTCTTTGGGGTCTCAAGAACTGGGCAGAACAACATAATTATTGCAATTGAATAGAAATTAAGCTCAGGCTGGAGAGATGATTCAACGGTTAAAAGCACTGGCTGCTCTTCCAAAGGACCCGCGTTCAAATCCAAGCAACCACATGGCAGTTCACAGCTGTCTAATTGCTGGGCATGGTGGCACACGCCTTTAATCCCAGCACTCAGGAGGCAGAGGCAGGCAGATCTCTGAGAGTTCAATGTCAGCCTGGTCTACAAAGTGAGTCCAGAACAGCCAAGGATACAGAGAGAAACCCTGTCTCAAAAAACCAAAAAAAAAAAAAAAAAAAAAAGCTAAGAACTCTGAATAAGTAGAAAACAACCTAAACAAAATGCTCATTTCTTGCTGGGCATGGTGGCACATGTCTTTAATTCCAGCACATGGGAGGCAGAGGCAGGTGGATCTCTGTGAGTTCAAGGACAGCCTGGTCTACAAAGTGAGTCCAAACCAGCCAGGGCTACGCAGAGAAACCCTGTCTCAAAAAAAAAAAAAAAAAAAAAAACAACAAAAAAAAGAAAAACAAAACAAAAAAACAAAAGAGAGAGATAGAGAGAGAAAACAGATTATAAAAAAACAAACTTTAACACCCTTACTTGCTCAGGCCTGGTATTTTATAGCAACAATAATGAATGGAAATAATACAGGAGTCGTGGGGTTGATAATAGGACAATTATAATTTTCTTAGCTCAACATGTGTAACAATAATAATGTAACAAAGAGTCTGTCAGTGTGAGAGTGTGTGGCATGGATGGACTGGAGAGAGTGAAGGAAGGGGAAAGTGGTATGGTGATGCCAAGCAAGCGCTGTTGGATAAAGTTCCAGTGCTCGGATGACCTGCACTGACCCTTCACTGCCCTTGGTGGAAAGTTGCTATGCAATAGTGGCTTGTGTTTCTGAACATGTTTAATATTTGAATTCCTTGCTGTTAAGGGCCCCTCACCGAAGGCTAGGACTGGGACAATGTAACAATTCTTATAAAAGCTGGTGTTAATAAGAATAAAAATAGTGATAGTTCCCTGGGAGAATCAGTATCTAAAAAATTGAGTTTTCTATAGAACTTATTATTTAAGTAGTATTAGTAACCATGAGACACCAATTGGATCTTGGAATAAACCATTTAAGAAGAAAAACCTAGGGAAATTCCACAAGTTGACAAACCATAATTGCATCATTTGGTTTTCATGTTACTCTTCCTATGAATGCCCAGGTTCAGAAACGCGGAACTAGTATGGACAGGAAAAGATTTTGATTCCACAATTAATGACAAGCCTTGGTACCTTCCTGAAAGCAAAGAAAGCAGGTTTTTATTGTTGTTGGGGTTTTTTTGTTTTTGTTTTTTTGAGAAAGGGTTTTTCTGTGTAGCCATGGCTGTTCTAGAACTCACTCTGTAGACCAGGCTGGCCTTGAACTCACACAGATCTGCCTGCTTCTGCCTCCCAAGTATTGGGATTAAAGGTGTGTGCCACCACGCCCAGCAGAAAGCAGTATTAGGAATCCTGGTGTTCTTCTACCTTTTATAGGACTATAATAAAGATAGGAATCATATTGAAACAATGGTTTATGATAGAGACAGAGAAACATTTTGGCTTAGTGAACTGCCTGGCTTCCTGATCAGACCCGTCAGATCAGGACTTTTTCTGATAGTGTAGAAAAATAAAGAAAACTTCCCCTGTTTAAGCAATGTTTTTGTGCTGCCGAAAGAACTACATAATACTTTAGAAAGTCAAATGAAAGGATAGTAGCCATATATTAAATGTAAGGGGAAATTAGAACATAAAAAGGAAGAATAAAACAAAGGACTGAGGAATTGAATTTCCTTAGAAAGAATAAATATTCAGGTTGAATACAGAATAATCTTAATATAACAGGTACTAGAAAATAACTTCTGATGTGTTAACTTAGTCAAACTTAAATAGAGCCACCCTGTCTAGCATGTCTGTAACTGCAAAGCTTTATAACACCAAGTTTAAGGAAAAAAGACATTGAGTTAAAAGAAAACTGATTTTCTCATAATGTTAATTTTTAATTCTCATGAAATTTGCTGTTTGCTCATTTTATTTCATTTGTATGCTTATGTAATCAAGAAAGATTGTACCCTAAGAAATCATGTAATCAATGATTCAAGTATTTTTTTCTTTTCTTTTTTGGTTTTTCGAGACAGGGTTTCTTCTGGCTGTCCTAGACTCACTTTGTAGACCAGGCTGGCCTTGAACTCACAGAGATCCGCCTGCCTCTGCCTCCCAAGTGCTGGGATTAAAGGTGTGTGCCACCACTGCCTGGCTTAAGTATTTTTTCTTTATTTAAGATTTTTTTTGGTTTATTTTTAACACTCCAATCACCATCTCCCTCCCTCCCCCCCTCCCCTTCCCCCCATCCCTACCCCCCCCCCCCCCCCAGTACCAACCCACTCTGGCACATCAATTCATATCAGGACTAAATGCTTCCTCTTCCATTGAGGCAAGACAAGGCTGCTGTGCTAGGAAAATGAGCTCCACAAAGAGGCCACATCGACTAAGTCCAGGATAGACCGTGTTCCTATTGTTAGGGGATCCACTTGAGGACCAAGCAGCCCATCTGCTTCACATATGTAATGGGCCTAGGACCAGTCCTTGCAAGCTCTTTGCTTGGTGGTTCAGTCTCTTTGATCCCACCTTGTGCCCGAGATTTTGAAGATATGATTTTGTGTATAAATAAAGCCTGTGACGTGCTTCCTCTCTGTGTGGTCTCTCCTTTAAGGAAACTTAAAGGTGTCCGACGTCTGATTCCTCCCCCACTGCTCTTGGATCTACTCTGCTTCAGGCCATGTTGTCACCTGGGGCTGGACCGTGACAGTGACATAATTCTATTTTCATTGATGCACATTTAGAACATGTATCAATGTGAGCTCAGGAGTATATAAGGAATAATTAATGTAAATATTGTGAGTTTCTTTACTGGAAATTTTCTCTAAGATTTCGATATCTCAAATTTTATTATGTACCCTTTCTGGAAAGACAAACCATGAATAAGCATTCTTCATGTTGAGACGAAGATCTTAGTTTTTGAAGAGAGATAGAACAAATATGCAGCTTAGTAATGTATGTTTGTGAGTATAAATGATGTGTATGTAAATATCTATATGTTCCTGTGAATGTAGAGTACATGTGTTCCCAGAATCTTGCATGCATGCACACACACACACATACACACACATAGAAACACATGTAGAGGTTTAAGCTAATTTATGTCAGAGGACAGCATCAGGTGTTGGACTTTGCTTCCCCTCTTATTTGAAACAGGGTCTCCTTTGTTCACTAGTGAACAACATGACAGGACAGTTTGGACAAGAAGCTTCTGCTGGTTCTCCTGTCTCCAACTCCCACCTCCAGGTAGAAGCTTCTGGTTTAGAAATGCTTGTGCTAAAATGCCCAGTTCTGTTTTGTTTTTTAATGTAAATCTTGATGCTGTGAACTCAAGTCACAAACCTTGTATCTTAATTGCTTTAGATACTGAATTATCTTTTCAGGTCCCTAGTATATTCTTATAATTTTATTCCACTTCTAATTTCATTGTGTGTGATGATTAAGTCTGATTGCTAATGGAATTTTATCTGGAATCAACTATGATACAAGATTCTAGGTACAAGTCTGAGGGGTTATTTTAAATACATCAGCTTCTGTTCATACTTCGGAGGAATTATTTAGAATAGGTCACAAAGGTAGAAGACTCAAACCAGAAATAGGCTGTGTTATTCTTTAAGCATGATTCCTGAAACCTATATAAAGGAGAAAGCTCACTGAGTTTCATATGTGAATAATATGCTACAGTATCCTTTCACAGTAATAGGAAATGAAACTTTAAAAAAAAAAAGTGTTGCTACAATGTCCGGGAGAAAGGCTATTTTTATGGTATACCAATAAGTTGGTTCTTAGCAATTGGGAATGTTATGTGGCTATAATCTGGAAGATTTTGATCAGAAGCATCCGTATGTTTCATTTATTAAGAATGTAATAGGCCATTCTGATGGAAGTTTGGAAGAAAAGACTAATAAAACTATCCCAGTGGATCTGCCAAGTAACTACAGGTCCCTGAGAAACCCAGGTAGAGGAGAACATTGCCAAATGAAATGCTCCAAAGACTATAGAGAATCATAAATGAGGCACATTGGAGCCTAAGAAATTGGATTATAGAATAATATTTATTATAACAATAAAGAATGTAAACTATAGAACATAAAACATAATGTATATGATAAGTGGAAAAACTATAATTAATATAACACGGTGAAATTGAAAAACAGAAGAAATGTTTTATAACATTTTATAATGTCTTATAAGCTTTTGTGAACTATAACTAAATGGGAGGGAAAGGAAACACTCAAACAGAATGAGCTGGGATCAGAGAAGTGCTTACTCAAAGTTCAATCGTAATCTAAAAGCATTCCCACTGATGGCTTTATTGGTTAACAGCATCATGTTTAATATCTGTTTGCGGGTTCTCATTTCTGGACAAAGCCAGAAGATTCAAATTCTACCATAAGCTGTAAGTGGTCTGCAGAAATAGATTTTGGTGGAATAATCAGGAAAGGGAAGGATGAATAGAAGCCAAATGTAGTTCTGGAGATTCAAGTCTCCAGTTACTGAGAAAATCTCCTTTGGGAAGATAGCTGGGCAAATCAGATGCTGACTCAGTCATCATCCTCCAGTTGTTGGTTCTGTAGAAAGCTATGTATGAGGTTCTTGATATTGGAAGAGGAGGTTTATTTATTTTTCCTGCTGAATGGAACATAAAATCTCATCTTGATGTAAGCATTCTCAGTTGATAGATTCCCCCCAATTCAGATAAAACAGATAAATTGATTTTTCTGTATATTTCCTCAAATCAATGAGATAATTATCAAACTAAGAAAAGTCATCTATGAACCTCATCTCCACTCTGCACACTGAATTACTTGTGTTAACTCTATACCCAACCCTGAATGCTGCTGACTTTTGACTTGCTGACATCTAGCCTCATTAACATTCTTGACATATTCACTGTAGTGGATACTGTGCTGTTTACTAAATATTGACACCAATGCTAAGCATTTGATAAGATTTATCTGTCAATAATGTTGTTGCACAAACATAACAGAGTTCATAGACAGTGACACAAGCCTTTGTCCCCCAGAATGTGTGATAAATATTGAATCAAATCACTGTTGCTAAACAATCTTTTCAAAAATAATAAATTCAATAACTAATATATCCTATGTGGTTCATGGACTAGGGGGAGTAAAGGTGAGAAATGTAGCAGGTAATATTCTAAGATTCTTTTGGAGGTAAAGTAGGACTACATCTGTCTTGTATACATATATGTAAATATATGTGTGTTTGTGTGTGTGTATAATGTCTAAGTCTATATCGGTATGTATATATATGTACATATTTATATGTAATTCAAATAAAGCATAGTTTGAAAACTCCCCCATGCTGTAATATCATGATGTGTCCCAATGCAGCTGTGATGTTATTTATACTTTTCTGAAATCAGAGAACATCGTTCTGTTCAATTGATGACTATTTAAACCTTTCCCTTACCTATAAGACTTTCCTTCTGAGGAGGAACAGATGGACTCTTGACTACTTCATCGTTAGTCTTAGTACAGGTCCTTTGGATGTGACAGCCACTGTTGTCTTTACTGGCATTCTTTATCTCATCACATCTGCAACATTAGTCAGGGAACCTGGACCTTTCTCTATGTCATTATGGAACTTTGTGCTATGACCATATAATTCAGTGACATCTTCTTCAAATATCTCCAGAAAGTTCTCAAGGAGAATAATGAGAATTTCTACATTGGAAATTTGTAACACCATAAGGCAAAAAACAAGGTGCTCTGTCATTTTACATAGTATAGAGTCACATGTGACATCAGAATCTTGACATGAACAAAAATTATAAATCCAGAGTTATGAGAAAATAGCAGTTGCTATAAAAAGATAATGAGTCCAATAAATGACTAAGAGTAATATGATCAGTATTTAATTATACAATCAGTACAATATTCCCACTGCAATGGTATTAATCTGATTAATATTTTATATATTTTATGTTTACTTTTTAATGGTGTGTTTGTGTGTGTGTGTGTGTAGTTAGGTAGGTATGTAGGCAGACTATGCTCATGTGAATGGTTGTGAACAAGGAAATTAGAAATGCTGGTAAGATGCTTAGAGCTATGATTTCAGGCAGTTGTGGACAAGCAGGCTTGGGTTATAGGGATCTAAGTCAGGTTCACTCCAAGATTCCTATTTATACCTGAGACATGTATTTACCCTCTAGCAAATTTTAATTATATCTTGACTAAATGGTGATTTGTCTAGAATACATATTTAAACCCACACAGAGAGAGAGAGAGAGTGTGGCAGAGAGAGAAACTAATATGCTAGATTGACTGTGAGTCCTTCCATACAGACCTAAATGAGGAGGTAAGACTTCCTGAATTTGTTCAGACAAGTCATTGATGCATGTCTCAGACTGAGTAAAAAGAATGAATAATGCTAAAAGCACCTAAGCACTGCCTATCATTTCATTTGCGTCATGAATACAAACATACTGTTATTATTAGAAGTCTCTGTCTGCAATCCAGATCTAGGTTCATTGCTTTTTACTAAAATAGTTTGTTAATATTGTAGGCATACTGCAAAGAATAAAGGAGCTATTAGCAACCAATGTGACATTTCAGAGTTGATATGCTGATACAAGGAATGTGAGTGATTTGAATTAGTGACTTTATAAGTATCTTAATTATTCTTTGGATTTTCCTTTTATGGAGGTCACTGGGAGGAGATTAGTTGTGGTGATTTGAATGGAATAGCCCTCTTCATCCAGGCATCTAATACTTGATACATTGTTCTTGACAACATTTCTGTACTTTAAGTGGTTTGGCCTTCCCAGAGGATGATGTCATTGGTTGGAATTTAGGCTCTCAAAAGCCATGATCCATTTCCAGTGCAGTCTCTGTGCTAAGAACCCTCAGCTCTCACCTCCCTGTTTTGGTTGCCCTCCCTGCCTGCTTGTAGCCATGCTCCTCCATTATGGTGTGAAGGACTCTAAAACCTCTAGATATCTAAGCTCCAAATGAACACTTGCTCCTGTAAGTTGCCTTGGTCATGGTATTATACCAAAGCAATAGGGAAACAACTAAGACAGGAGAAGTTGGTTCCAGGAGCAGTGAATCATAGAAATATCTGAGAAGAGGGAATCTTAATTGAGAAAATGTCTAATAAGATTGGCCTGTAGTATAGGGAGTCTGTGGGATACTTTCATGATCAACAGATGAAATTTTAGGACACAGATGATTAGGATGACGCCATCTTTGAGCTGTCTGTCCTGGGCTATACAAGAAAGCAGTTTGAGAAGATTATGAGGTGCAAACCAGTAAGCAGCACTCCACAGAGCTTCTGCTTCCGTTCTTGCCTCCAGGTTCCTGCTCTATTTTAGTTCCTGCCCTGACCTTTCTCTGTGATTGACTGTTGCCTGGAAATTTAACTTGAAGTGAATCCTTTCCTCCATAACTTGGTTACCATCAGTCATATGTCACAGCAATAGTAGCAAACTAACTCAATTTCCAAGTTAAATATCACTGCTAAGTGTCTTTTTGATTGAGAAGGTCAGGTTAAGTGAACAGCTCTCATCACATGTGATTCTTCCCAGGATGCTCCTAATTTTATGTATGCCCAGTCTTGGACAAGACAGGAAATACATAATCCTCTGAAACAAACCCTCTGAAAATTACTGCCTTATTTCACATCCAAATAATTCAGGATTGTTTTGCTTCTGTGTTTTTATACATAAACATATTATGGAATATATTTGAGTAGAACTGTCCATAACAAGTCAATCAATAGTAGTTTTTAAGAATGGAAAGACTTATTTTATTGTTCACATGAGACTGACCATGCAGCTTGATTCAGGCAGTGATTTTAGATTGCCAGAAGCTCAGTATGTGAATACTAAAAGAAGGGTGTGTGCAAAGGCCAAGCCAAGTAGATTCCTAGGTGGGTAAGCTGTTCCTTGTTGTATGCTCCCCCACTGTGAGTTACATTAACATGACTTCCCTTCCTGTGGACATCATCCCTGGAAACTCCTAGCTAAGATATACGTTTGCTTCCTTAAAAAGGTTTTATCTGCCATTTTGACATAAAACAAAACAGTGCCATATATATATATATATGCATTTATATATATACATATATATGCATTTAATTATTAAGTTTAAAAATTTAAAAGCCAGTATTAGGTTTTTTTGAGACTTATTCCAACATGATTTGATCACTATCAGCCCTCAAAACTCTTTCTATAGCTAATCCCATTTCCTACTTAATTTGTATAATTCCTTTTCAAACCCATCATAACCAATTTGTTAGTTACTGCTTTTCAAGGGAGGTTTTTATGTTAGTGACTTAACTTTTCAGTATGTTCTCCAGAGAATTAATCTTAGAGACCTGGTCTTTTATGAAGGAAACAGAGAGAGGGGGGGTGTATCTGGGGTAGGAGGAGCAGAGGGAAGGGAGACTGTGGTTGAGATGTATTGTATGAAAAATGAATCGATTTTCTTTCTTTTTGAAATTTATTCTTCTTTCACATATTACATCTAGTCTGCATTTTCCCTCCCTCTTCTCCCAGTCCCTCTCCCCAAGTTCCCTCTCCCCCAGATCCACTCCTTCTCCATATTCCTTCAGAAAGTGCAGGCCTCCAAGGGATATCAACTGAAAGAACAAAATCTCCAGTCTCTCATACTGGACTGTCCAAGTTCTTACCCACCCACCTCTGGTGTAACAAGCTCATAAAAGTAAAATAACCAAAAAAAAAAGGTCTGAAAACCTAGCTTTGCCTCCCTCAGAGGCCTTGAGTGACCATTTGTACAGAGTCATAGATAAAGAATTCTCAAAAGAACTTAATGTTTATACAACCTGGCTAATAGCCCTACTGAGCCCCTCTCAATGAGGCTCTTGGTATGTGCAAGGAGGACTGACTTCCACCCCAGATCAGGTCATGAACCTCTTGGTGTTCGCAGGCAAGACTAACCCCCATCCTGGACCATAAACTATCTCAAACACCTTGTCTGGGAAACTGTGAGGATTGCCTTGAGAGGATTGATAAGATTGTTTTGTGGCTTGTTAATCATGAAATGATTGACTGGGAGTTTCCTTCTCCTCCTGAGAACAGAGTTGTCAGAGGACTCTCTGAGCTCACCTTACAAGACCAAATGTGATTCTGTATGTTTCGTCTCCCTAACTGCCCCCCCCCCCTTACAATCCCTTAAAACACTCAGGCTTTCCAGTCTGGGCACCATCGTTCACTGGCTCCCTCTGTGGAGTAGGTGAGCTGGTCCTTGCCTGGCTTGTACCATGAATAAAGATCCTTTTGCTTTTGCATCGAGTTGGAGTCTTCCCAGCTTGTCCTATGGTTTTGTGAACTGAGCATAACACAACCAAACATTGTATATCAGGTTTCAATAAGAGTATGCACATCTTCTCATTTTAAGTCTGCATGAGGCAATCTAGCAGTAGGAAAAGTTCCCCAAAGCAGGCAAAGAGTAAGAGATGGTTCCCACTCCAATTTAAGAATTCCCATAAGGAGACCAAGCTATGCAGCCATAACATATATGACAAGCACCTAAGTCAGACCCATACATGCTCTCTGATTGCTGGTTGAATTTTTATAAGCTCTAATGAACCCTGGTTAACTGAATTTGTGGTCCACTTTCTTGTGGTGTCCCTAACTCCTGGTTCCTACTGTCCTTCCTCCTCCTCAGGAGCTGTCACTTGTGTTTTTGATCTTTGCCATTTTGACAGGTGTAAGATGGAATCTCAGAGTCATTTTGATTTGCATTTCCCTGATGATTAAGGATGCTGAACATTTCTCTAAGTTCTTCTCAGTCATTGGAGATTCATCTGTTTAGAATTCTCTGTTTAGAACTGTACCCCATTTTTCAATTAGATTATTTTGTTGGTTGATGTCTAGCTTCTTGAATTCTTTATATAATTTGGAAATTATCCCTCCACCAGATGTGGAGCTGGTGAAAATCTTCTGCCATTCTAGAGATTGTTGTTTGTCCTGTTGTTGGTGTCTTTTGCCTAGCAGAAGCTTTCATTTTTATGACTTCCCATTTTCTTAATTGTCAATCTGAGAAGTTATCTCCTTTGCCAACGTGAGGAATTTATTCTTTTCTTTTATTTATTTTATGCATGAGTGCTCTATCTGCATGTACACCTGCATTCCAGAAGAGGGCACCAGATCACATTGTGGATGGTTGTAAGCCACCATGTGGTTGCTGGGAATTGAACTCAGGACCTTTGGAAGAGCACTAGGCAGTGCTCTTAACCGCTGAGCCATCTCTCCCGCCCCGAGGAATTTATTCTTAATTACAATTAGAAACCTTAACTTCCAAGTAGTTAACACATAGGATGAATGGGAACTTCTTTTTAACCGTCTTGGCTGCAAAAACAAAAACGGAACTCTTAACCTGCAAGGTGTATTTTCCTGTTTTGGTATCATTAACTTGCCAGGTAGTTGTCCCTGTTTTGTTTCTACACATCTGTGGAGACTGACTGAATCCATCTTGAAAAAAAGATTCCATTTTGCATTAAATTTGGCTCAGAGCTGACCTCCAGTTCCAGAATAACAACAAAATGTACCCAACCTTGTATTCCAGGGGTGTTCCCTTGTCATCATCAGATAGCTCACTCTGAGAAAGCACCCAAAAAGTCTAAACAAACTTTCTGATGGTCAAGCTGACTTCAGCTGGTTAGTAAGTAACAATGAGCCGATCAGAAATGGACATGACTAGCTACCCAAATGTCATCCAATCATATAGTAAAGAACCTGCTTCTTTGTCTGAGTCTCTATATAAACTCTGTACTGTTGGGTGTGGGGGCTCTCAACTTGAACTGCTGTGTCAGTGAGTGTTGAGAGTCCAAGCTCTGAGCTTGAATAAACAACCCTCATGTATTTACATCAGAGTTGGCTCCTAGGTGGTCTTTGGGGTCTCAAGAACCGGGCAGAACACATCCACTCGGGCTGTTACACTATTTCTTTCTCTTCTTCCAAGAGGTTTCCTGAGATCTGAGTGGAAGGATTTGATGGAGACATCACATTTAGAGCTGAGTATTTTCAGTTTTAAAATTAAACCCACAGGGAAAAAAATATTTTACTAAAACTCAGAATTTTTGAGAGCCAAACGTATTCTGATGTTAGGTATTTTTAAATTAGCATACCAAGTATCAGGTACTTGTTTTGAAGACCCCCCTCTAATATTCCCACCCTTTTGCACCTTTCCATCTTAATAGACTTTCTTCAGTTTTCCTGTCACAGGCATTCTATTACACATATTATTAACCTCCCCATCTCTGTCTGGAGACCTTTTTTCCCTCCCTCTCTCACAGGTTCTTGACTCACCTATAGCCACATCACTGATACTAATACATATAGAAAAAGCTAAGATCTAGGAACCGAGGAGATGGCTCAGTCAGGAAAGCACTTGCTGTACCAGCCTGAGGACCCAACTCTACTCCAGAATCCATGTGTCATTTCCCTAAGAAATTCCTTTCCCCAAAGTCTGACATTTAGACAAAAGCCAGCATTCCCTCAGGGCTTGATGATAGTTCCTATTGATAAAAGGTTTCATTCTTCTTATCTGTAACTAAAGGGACCTGTGACTGCTCCATTAACACATGACTATGGTGTCTATTAGCATGACAAGGCTGATGCTAGCCTCAGGCTCTCTCAGTCCCTTCTCATAAACCACCCTCAGCTCACAGGCACCCTTCCTTCAAGGTGAGGCAGGATGCTCAAGACTGATTAATGCTACCACAATGAAACCCTGTTTCAACAACAACAAAAACAAAAACAAAAAACAAATCAAACTGGTTATATTTCAAGCTTACTGTCTGTGTTGGTCACATATTTCCTTTCTTTTTTTTACTCTCCTAAGACCATTCAATAGATATAGTTCTGTCTGTGTTATTATAAAGCATAATCTTTTAAAGAAAGAAAAGTTTCTACTTTCATTAGACCAACAGTACTTATTAATTAAATTATTTATATACTGAAAGGTTGCAGCGGCTCCATTTGGAACACAGGTTCCTGCATATCCCGACCTTTGACCTGGTTCTTTCCCCTTGTTTCTCAGCTCCAGGAAGGAGGCTACAGATAAGGCCTAAGCAGAGATTAAAGCAGCTTCTCCTAACATAGTTAACTAGAGGAAGCCTGTGTTTACCTAAAAGGGCCAGGTGAGTTTACTGATAAATGAATCAACTGTCAGGAGTTAACCTTTGTAATAGTACTGTAACTGCTTCATCCCATTCATGCCAGAAAAGCAAGTTTAAAATACTAACAATCGGAAGCCTACATGCATGAAAAAGTGACGGTCAGAGAAAGGGCTTAAATTTGTGGTAAAGACCCTTGTGTGATTTCCAACAGAATCGGCTCCTTGGGGTCTTGGGGACCCCGCGATCTGGACATAACAATACAAATAAAAATATTAGTATATTAACTTCTGTACCAAATTTCCAGCTCCCTTTATTAAAAATGTAATAGAGTAAACTTTTTACTAAGAAAGGATTTCACAAGCAAGAAGGGAGATACATATAATATAATGAAAGTTATATTTTATTATGCTGAAATCTTTACACAATTTTCAGACTCCAAGTCTCTGTTGTCCTAAGTCTATCTTGCCACACTTACTCACTTGTGTGACTTACTGTAACTGAATGTCAGTTCCAGTCTGTAACAGATCCTGGGGGAGGCCCCAGCCACAGGTCAGATCATGGTGGTGTCTCTTCAAATGTGCAGAACAGGAGGGCATTGCTATTGGTCTCTGCTTACATACTGTCCAGTGGGTGTCTTAGGTTTGTAGGACTGTGCCTGGTTATCTTAAGAGAGTGATATAACTGAGTTCTGATTATCAGGTGCAGCCTTGTGTGTAGTGGGGATCCTGATTAAAATGTCTAAAAGGGATTATTCACTGTGCTCATTAAATTCCATCCCCAGGTCCTTCAGGGATACAGAGGGACGATGAGAAAAGTGGATAACTGTTTCCATTTTAGGAGCTTGTTTGAATCACCATTTTGTTAATATACTCGATTTACTGAACAATGTACAAAAGGAACCAAAAGATTCTGTTAGCATTGCAATGTAAATTTCTTTCAAAAACCAATCCTGCCTGCGCTACCCAGTGTTGGGAAGACAGTCATGCAACTCCTTCCAGGCTAGGTCTTGACTGATCAGTGAGAAGGAAATCTAGACTAGTGAATGAGTGTCTTCTAAACTCTCTAGCTTTTACTGGGGACTTACAAAAAAAGAGAGACCTATGTAAGAAGTGAGTTCACTCACTGTGGGGAGCGCGGTTTGGTCATCCAAATCCCCACACCTCCTTCTCTGTGGAAGGGAGTCGTGTGACCAGGTGACGGCACTCGCCACCCAATAAGGTCAAATGGAATACAATTAGGCAGGCTGGTCTTTATGATATTTATTATTAACAACTTATACTAGATGGAACATTTCAACTTCTATAGGATCAGGATAAGCTTCAACAATCAAACAGAAACACTTAATGGTCATTAAAGCTAGAACAACATATAACCACCACATCCTATAATTATATTAATATTCCCACATCACACATCATACGACCTGTCCGAAGACCTTGGCTCTCCTGCTTCCCTGCGTCGATGTTCGGAGCAAAGCCCCATTTCTAGTCTCAGTTCAAGGCCTGAGTGAATGGGCAAGGGATAGAGAGAGAGGTCTCAGCACAAGGTCTGAGGAAGGGGCATAGACCTAAGATAGAGACAGAGGCTGGACGTCAGTGACAAGACTGATCGCTTGTCTCCTTTGGTTTCTTATACTTTCATCTCAGCTTTAATTAACATATCTCTATGTCACCCGCATATGGCAGCACTTACTAGCTTCTTATCTGGCTCCTTCAGCTGGGCCTCAGCTGGGCTGTGGCTGACAGCTTCTTATGGGCTCCTTGCGCATAGGGCGGCACTCACTATCTTCTTATCTAGCTCCTACAGCTGGTCTCAGCTTGGGCTGTGGCTGACAGCTCATTGCAGCTAAACGAGAAGCTATTACTTATAATCCAATACTTAAATTACTTTACTAAACTTCCTGCAGCCCTTCTTTATGGCTGCTTACAGGCTCCTTACACTCACCAATATTGAAGACTCACAGCACAGAAAGGGAAGGGCAAGAAGGAGGGAGAAAACTTGCCTGTTTTTACTGTGATTGACCTTAGCGATATGTACTAATGTAGTCAAGTTTAGATGATCAATAAATGTCCCTAATGACCATTTCTCAACTCTACAGACCAGGCAATCAAGAATCTGATAAGAACTGAGCTTATTGTGAAGCCAAATTGCTGTAGTTAAACGGCTTAATTAACTAAAATCCATATAGGTGGGTACTGTGAGGGATTTTCTTCATTACAGCTTTAGAAGTGGGGAAATGCTACTTTAATCTAGATACTTTGAGGTAATAAGATCCATCTTGAATCTAAGCCACATTTCTGGTGGCAGCCTACATATAAAAAGGACATTGAAGATGGTAGCTTTTCCTCTTTTTCTGCTTGCCCCACCTCTGGCTGGCAAGTTCATATTCTCTGTCTCTGTCTCTCTCTTACTGGTATAAGAGCTTACTTCTTTGGAATTCTGGTATACACTGAAGACCAGCTGAGACATCCAAGCACATGGTCTGAACAGATACTGGATTACTCAACTTACCATTTTCAGGATAGGCATTGCTGAACTCGTTGGACCGCAGGCTGTGAGCCATTCTTATAAGTCTACTTTCTACATACATAGAGAGATTCATTCTATCAGCTCTCTTCCTCTAGAGAACCTTTCCTAATACAGCTTTCTTTTTTTTTCCATTTTTCACTGAGGAAGATGTGCCATCTAACAGTAGTGCTCCAATGTGTTTGTCATCTGATTTCTGCTTTTTTTCCCATGGTGGTCTCATAGCAACCATGTGAAAAGAAGCTGCAGTTTACCTGAACCCAGCATGAAGTCACAGAACAAAAATCTCATTTTGTTTCCTAAAATCTCTTTGTAATTGTTGATATTCTTGGCACCTTTCCACCTGTGGACAGATTGTTCACGCCACTGCAAGTTGAATAATGGGCTGCCACACTATCCACGTTGATTCCAGGAGGAAGAAGGGGAAGTGCCTTCGGAGTGCAGGAAGATTGAAGGGTAGGCTAGTGGAGGACAGGCACAAATGCTACTGCAGATACAAATCTCTGCAGATCTGGAAAAGGTCTGTCCCTGGAGTGGAAGCCTGGCCCAGGAACCACTATATCTTGTCACTATGAACATTCTAACCATAAGGGAGGTGCTCACATCACTCAAGACTCACTAGACAACCATGACCTCCAGTCAGAAGAGGAGGGAGGTTCTTCTGGTATCTTACGGCATGTTCCACTACGTAGCTGAGCAGGCTTAAATGCTTGGTGTACTGGGATCTCAGTGCAGCTCCTGGGGAGCTGTGAGGGGAGTTCAGTAGAGTTCGAAAGTTGAGACATGGTAAGGATGTGGCCACTCCCTACAACATGGTGGAACAGGCTGCTGAGGAGTAGGAACTGGTGTGGTTTGTCCTTCCTGGGGCTGGGTGGGAACCAGGAGCCAGATGCAGCCACCTGTGATGTTCTTTGTGGTCCTAGCCACTCCATGTACCTGGCGATGGTACCATAAGTGCAAGTTATTAAGGTTGAAGGATGACAAGAAAGTGATTGAAGGTACATGAGAGGAATGAGGGATGCTTCAGATTATTTCTTCCTAAAATTTATCTTTTTTTTGTAAACCTAAATTCTTGTAAGTCTCAGGGAAACCACTGGAATCCACAGGTCAAATGGACTCAGATAAGTATGGCCTATTTCCACTTCTGTCTATCGCTGGGGGGTGGGCCTTCTTCTCTCTGGTTTTGGGGCCACCTCAACTGCCAAGACCATTGGCCTACAAAAATTTTCACCTTAGCTACTTAATTTTACCTCCTGCCACTAACATGTACCTGTTCCAGCAGATTTCCAACCAATTAAAGACTGAAAACGGCTCCAACTGCATCCTTCACATCTCTAGATGGTCATGGAGAACCTGGACAGAAAGTAAAACAGCCTGTTCTTCCCAGACCTGACCAACATTCCAGCTTTTGTCCCCCTCACACCCCCAATTCCCATGCCCACAATGTCAGCAGGAAGTAGTCAGATGATGCTTTGCCCCTATTCATTCATTTATTTATTTATTTATTTATTTATTTTTGGTTTTTGGAGACAGGGTTTCTCTGTGTAACAGCCTGGCTGTCCTGGACTAACTTTGTAGACCAGGCTGACCTCGAACTCACAGAGATCCGCCTGCCTCTGCCTCCCGAGTGCTGGGATTAAAGGCGTGCGCCACTACGCCCGGCTGCCCCTATTCATTTATTATCAACCAAAGTCTGGTATGTTAGGTCTGCCTGAGTTCCAGGTTCTCCCAGCATGCCTCAGTTTCTACCTGTTATGGGGCATGCCCTGCCCCCACAAGCCTTTGCCAATATAACCTCTACATTTTGGGGGCTCTCTCTCTATTTCTCTTTCCCCTTCTCTTCTCTCTCTGCCCCTCCCCCCCACTCTGTCTCTGTCTTTCTCCTCTCTCTCTCTGCATGTGCATGCTGTTTCTCTTCCCCTGTCATATCCAATAAACCTGCCTTTATATAATTTATAGACAACTTAATTTGGCCTGGATTGGATCAGTTCCCACAGCACAGGTTTTTTACAAACACCTTCCATGAACCAAAGATAATAAAAGAATTTCTTAATGGAAAAGAAATATAAACATTTATCTATGTGTCTCTAAACCATGGATTTTGTTAGCATATGACATGTATTACTATTGTCCTGTACCTACCATGAAGTTATTGGAATGTAATACCATGCAATCCATTATCCTGCTGTGTTTATGATAATTACTATGAGGTAACTCTTCTGACATTAGAGGATTTTGTCTTAGAGCTATTTAAGCTATGGACAAGACAATAAAGGTAAAGAAGCTTGCTGAAACTCATTTCACCCATAATTTGCAAATATGAATATTTGTCTATATTGTTTATATGTACATATGTAGATATTTATTTGTATCTGTAGGCCTGTATAAGTGTGTATTTGTGAAAGGAGCTCCTTTGTCCAATAAATGTATGCACATTATATTAATGTCTAAATGTTTGTGTGTATGTGTGGGGTATACAAAGGCAGCTTGGATTTGTTTCAATCAGAGCATGCCTTGGGCTGCTGGGCTCTCCAGTTGCCTACCTGCTCATGTGTGAACTTGCTCTAGCCTTTACAATTAATTACCTGTTGTTAAATAACAAGACACATTGGCCAAAAGGCAGACAGATTGCAGGAGAGCGTAAAAGACCGGATATGTTTGCATAAACCTGGTATGTGATCATAAGCTGTCTGCAATCTCCTTTAGGCTCCTACAATTGAGGTCCTGGCTTCCAGAAAACTGCAATACGAGCTAGCTTCTAAGAAAATACGAGCTTGGCAGAGGAGAAAACTTAAAGCTTCTCAGCTCAGCAAAGCCTCCTGCTGGTTGAAGATCCCTGAGTTAACAACTCAGGGGCCCTTTGCCAGTCTAATTAAAGCCTGCCTGCTGTTAGTCAATAAAGCCAATAGCCAAAGGCTGACTCTTGTAGATTAAGATTAAAGAGAACTAAGTGACTCAGTTGGTAAGGCATCTGAATTTGAAGGTCCAGGGTTCAAACCTGAGCTTCTCTCTCTCTCTCTCTCTCTCTCTCTCTTTCTCTCTCTCTCTCTCTTTGTTTTTTTGAGACAGGGTTTCTCTGTGTACCAAGCCTTGGCAGTCCTGGACTGGCTCTGTAGACCAGGCTAGCCCCGAACTCAACCCCAGCCTCTGCCTACTTAGTGCTGGGATTGAGCTTCTCTTTATTTTGAGTTCCCTGCTACTATTAGTGGAAAAGACTTCCAGAGCTACACGCCTGGCAGCCTAAGAGATAAAGCAGAAGCTGGCCGAAGCAGTCATCCCAATCTAAGACACCCTGTGTGTCAAGGCATTTTCCTGAAAGTGTGTATCAGCTGCAGGAAACTGGTAGTGGAATTTTTCCTTTTACTAATGTACACTTTCATATCATCTGCCAATTAGGATACTTTGACTTCTTCCTTTCCAAATTATATCTCCTTGATCTCCTTCCGTTTTCTTATTGCCTTAGCTAGACCTTCAAGCACTATATTGAAAAGATATGGACAGAGTTGACAGTCTTGTCTTGTTCCTGATTTTAGTGGATTTGCTTTGAATTTCTCTCCATTTAATTTCATGTTGGGTATAAGCTTGCTATAAATTTCCTTCATTATATTTAGAGATGTCACGTGTATCTCTAATCTTGACAAGATTTTTATCATGAAGTGGTGTTGTGTTTTGTCAAAGTCTTGTTCTGTGTCTATAGATAGGGTAATGTGGGGTTTTCCTGTCAGTTTGTTTATATGGTGGATTACATTTCCTGATTTTTGTATGTTGAACCATCCCTGCATCTCTGGGAAGAAGCCTACTCAATCATTGTGGGTGATCTTTTTGATGTCTTTATGGATTCAGTTTGCAAATATTTTATTGAGTATTTTTGCATCTCTTTTTTATACACGTTCTTTGTTGAATCTTTATGTACGTTGGGTATCAGAGTAACTGTGACTTCATAGCATAAGTTGGGCCATGTTCCTTCTGTTTCTATTATGTAGAGTACTTTCAGCAGCATTGACGTTAAGTCTTCTTTGAAAGTCTAGTTGAATTTTGTACTGAAGCCGTCTAGCCCTGGCTTTTTGGCTCAAAGTCTTGTAATGACTTCTATTTTGCTAGGGGGTTATAGGTCTATTTAAATTGGCTATATTATCTTTTTTCTTTTTTCTTTTTTTCTGAGACAGGGTTTCTCTGTGTATCTCTGACTGTTCTGGACTCACTTTGTAGACCAGGCTGGCCTTGAACTCACAGAGATCCACATGCCTCTGCCTCCTAAGTGCTGGGATTAAAGGCGTGCGCCACCACACCTGGCAATTACAAACAGTTGTGAACTGCCATGTGGTGCTGAGATTTGAAGCCGGGTCCTTTGGAAGAGCAGTCAGTTCTCTTAACTGCTGAGCCATCTCTCCAGCCCGGCTATATTATCTTGATTTAACTTTCATAAGTGAAAAACATTGAGAAATTTTTCTTTCGTTAGATTTTCCAATTTGGTAGAGTATATAGGGTTTTAAAATATGTCCTTCTGATTCTCAGGGTTTCCTAATTATCTTTTGTAATGTTTCCCTTTACGTTTCTGATTTTATTAATTTGGATATTCTCTCTCTGTCTTTCAGTTAGTTTGGTTTGTCTGTTTTGTTGATTTTCATCAAGTAACCAAGTCTGTATTTCATTGATTCTTTATATTGTTTTCTTTGTTTCTATTTTATTGATTTCAGCCTTCAGTTCGATAGTTTGATAGTCTACTCCTTTTGGGTATGCTTACTTCTTTTTGTTCTACAGCTTTCAGGTGTGTTATTAAGTTGCTAAAAGAGATCTCTCCAATGTTTTTATGTGTGCACTTAGTGCTGTGAACTTCCCACCTATCACAACTTTCATTGTGTCTCATAAGTTTGGATATGTTGTTTATTCATTTTTTTTTGTTTTTTTTAAATACTTTATTTTTTTTTTCTTCAAGTTACATCTCAGTAACAAACCCCTCCCTATTCCCCCTTCCTATCCCGCCCTTCCACCCTCTTCCCCCCAGAAGTTTCCCCTTTCAGTCCAACATATGGTTCCTTCTCTTATAACAGTAAGTATTATACAAAACAACAGATATAAATATGCCACATTTATGAGAGTTAAATGGCCCAGTATACCTTCCCAATGTCCAGTTTATACATATTTGGCCCCTGACTTTAACATTCTACTATCTAACCATCTCCTTGAGTTTAAAGGTCTATATGTGACTCAACATTCATACTAACTTGCAACACACTTTTAAGAGTATCTTCTTAGATCTATAACACCCTCTTGATTCCTAAACAACTCAAAATTTAGCTATGAGACTCTAGCTGTCTATTCTTCAACCACCTCAGAGACCTGAGAGGGATAAATATATTTGCTTATATAGGAAGTGCAGGGCCTGCATCTTCCAAAACGAAGAAAGGACATACCAATGATTGCCTGGACAGTTCCCATTTTCTCTCCATACATTCCTGCATCAGTCTTCAGCCTTTGGGTCCTGTTTCTATGACAGACATTTGTTGTAGAGCAGGGATTATGAAGGACTTACCTACCCTGTCTTGGCAGAGTTAAGCTGTCGACTTCCCTGCTACCAAGTTTTGTCCTTTTTGGACAGCAGTCTGTCTGCAGTTGGTGCAAGGGGTTTTTTCATGCCAAGAGATAGGCTTGCCACTAATTCAACCATCTTACAGTGGAGGTTCTTCGATGCTTATCTTCTACTTGGAGTAGAATAGGGGGTGCTGTCAGGCGCTGATATGTCTCGATATCAAAAAAAAATCTTGATTTAAGATAACATCTTTGAATGCCATATTCTGCAGATCTCTTGGGGTTTTTGAAGATGCCCTATCCATCTCTTGTATTTAGATAAGCAAATGTTGCTTGTCTCTTAGCAACTTGATTACTGGGTAGTTTAGAGAATATCTGTGATAGACTGTCATAGTAGCTGTTTATTCATTTTTATTGAATTGTAGGAAGTCTTTAATTTTTCTTTCCTTTTTTCAGTCTTGACCCACTCTTCATTCAGTAGAGAGTTGTTCAGTTTCCATGAGTCTGGAAGCTGTCTGTTGCTGATGATGTGCAGCGTTAAACCATTGCTCTGTTGGATGCAGCAGGTTATTCCACTTTGGTGAGACCTGCATTGCGTTTGAGTATGTCATCACTTGGGAGAAACTTCCATGAGGTGCTGAGAAGAAGGAATATTCTTTTGTGTTGGGTGGAATATTCTGTACATATCAGTTAGGTTTATTTGCTTTTTAATGTCAGTTAGCTCAATCATTCCTTTATTTAGTTTTTTCTGGAGGACCTGTCTATTGATGAGAGTGAGAGATTGAAGTCTCCCACTATCAGTGCATGAGGGTGATTTAAGGTGCAGATGTAGTTCTTTTCCAACTGTAGTTGCTCTTATATTTGGGGTAGAGATGGAAGGATTGGAAGTTTGTTTTTTTTTTTTTTTTTTTGATGAATATGTAGTATTCTTCCCATGTCTTTTGATTAATCTTTGCTTGAAGTCTATTTTGTTGAATATTAAAATGGCTACATCAGCTTGGTTCTTAGGTCCATTTGCTTAGAATATCTTTTTCTAACCCTTTACTTTGAGGTAATGTCTATCCTTGATGTTGAACTGTATTTCTTGTTTGCAGTAGAAGGATGGATCATGTTTTAAAGTCATTAGTGTTAGATGGTGTCTTTTTATTGGTGAATTGAGGCCATTGATGTTAAGAAATACCAGTGAACAGTGATTGCTAATTCCTGGCATTTCTTTCCTTTGCAGCTTTTAATATTCTTCCCTTGTTCTGAGTGTTTAGTGTTTTGATTATTATATGGTGAGGAAACTTTCTTGTCTGGTCCAATCTATTTGGTATTTTGTATGCTTCTTGTACTTTGATAGGTATCTTCTTCGTTAGGTTAGGAATTTTTTCTATGGTTTTGTTGAAAGTATTTTCTGGACCTTTGAGTTGATATTCTTCTCCTTCCTCTACTCCTATTATTTGTAGCTTTGATCTTCTCACAATGTCCCACATTACCTGGATCCTTTGTGTCAGGAATCTTTCAGACTTAACAGTTTCTTTGATTGATTTCTTCTATCAGTCCTCAATCCTAAGATTCTCTCTTCCATCTCTATTCTATGGGTGAACTTTGCCTCTGTAGTTTCTTTTGTTAATTTTTCATTGCTAGGTTTCCTTCAGTTTGTGTTTTCTTTATTGCTTCTATTTCCATTTTCAGATCTTGAACAATTTTATCAGTGTCTTTCAATTGTTTGTTTTTTGTTTTTGTTTTGGGGGGGGGAGGTTTTGGTTTTTTGAGACAGGGTTTGTCTGTGTGACAGCTCTGGCTGTCCTGGATTCACTTTCCGGACCAGGCTGGCATTGAGCTCACAGAACTCTACCTGCCTCTGCCTCTCAAGTGCTAAGATTAAAGGCATGCACCACCATGCCAACTCTTTATTTTTTTCTTGGCTTTATTTAAGGGATTTGTTGGTTCCTTCCAATTGTCTGTGTTTTCCTGGCTTTCTTTGAGGGATTTACATTCATTTCCTCTTTAAGGACCTCTATCATTTTCATATAGTTGGTTTTTGGGTCTTTTTCTTGTGTTTTAGCTGTGTTGGAATATTCAGGACCTGCTGTGGTAGGACAGCTTGGTTCTGTTGGTGACATATTTCCCTGGCTGTTATTGATTATGTTCGTATGCTGGTGTCTAGGGATCTGAGGTTGGTGTGATTGTATTCCTAAGTGCTATTTTCTGGGTGTGACTTAGTTGGGTGGTGTAACAGAATATTTTTATTTATCAGCACTTACATTTATTAATACTTAATAAATCTCTATAAAATACCTAATCCTATAACCTAAAACCTATAATCTAAAATCTATAATATATCTAAAAATACCTTAATACCTAAAAACATTCTAATACCTATCTAAAAATACTTAACACTATTTTAACTTTCTTAAAAGGATATTAATATACTTAGCATAGGTCCATGGAGGATGGTTTGGTTTATGACAGACCCAGAAGGCAGTCCTTTTCGAAGCTTAATGTTTGTTGGGTCTTACTTTGGCAGTTCACACTGCCAGTTTATTTCCACCACCAAATTGCGGCCTGTTGCTTCTCACGATAACTGACATCATCTGCGAGGCTTGCGCAGTTTCTTAGCCATGCCCTTTCAACAAGGCATATCATTTGGCCGCAACTGGCCTTTTGTCCATATCAATAAGTAAAGGGACACCAAGTTCCTCCCAATGTGCCGCCAGATGTCAACCCAAACTGCCCACCAATTTCACCAAAGAGACTCAACTTTTACCACAGAGTGGGAGTGTTTTTTGGGTTTGTGTTTGCTCTCTGGATTTTTAGAGAGTCTATTGGCTAAGTGTTGTCTTTTTACTTGCCTTCTTGGCTATTGTGTTCTTAGAGAATACGTACTGTTGAAGGAGTGTGGTGGAAGAGGAGGTCAGGGGGATATGATCTTAGGGATCCAGAGGAGGCATGGACAGCAGGGAGAGGATGCTATTTCTGGTGTTCTATTCCAGTGTTAAGGCCAACTCTGAAAACTGGATCTGGGGCAACAGATAGTGTGGTAGATGCAGGGTACCCTACCTGGTGTTCTGGCAGGGCTGACATAAGGTTGGCTGAGCAGGGTCTGTCTGGCTGACTTGGGGCTGGGACAGAGATGAGGCAGGAAAGGAAGGCAGGTGGGGATGGTCCATAAGATGCATTAGGTATGGACAGGGGAGAAGAAACTGCCCTCATATTCTGTTCCAATGCTAAGGGCAACTGTGACAATTGGGTCTGGGGTAACAGATAGTGGGGTACATCTTTGATCATATTACCTAGTTTTTGGGCAGACATGGCCTGTGTTTGAGCAGGGGGTGCTTGCTCACACTTGGGGGCTGGGGCATAGCAATGAGACAGGAAGGAAAAGGGTAAATGGGAAAAGGTCTGTGATATCTACAGGAGGCATGAACAAGGGAAGAGGAAGATGCAGTACCAGGGGCAATCATGAGGATTTGGTCTCAGGTAACAGAGTGGGGAAGGTCCACAGGCATCCTACCTGGTCCCATACCCAATATCTTCGTACTGAAGTACCAGGCCCCCAAAATTAATTAATTAATTAATTAATTAATTAATTAATTAATTAATTAATGTTTTTGGTATTGTTAGCCTGTGAAAAACTTTTCATTTATGATAAAAAGTACTATGTGAGCTGGGCAGATCATTTAGGAAGTATTATTCTTAGGGATGACCTGAACTCAGATACCAACACTGTGTCTGGAGGATCATAACTAAGTGCTACTCTAGATTCAGGGGATCTGACACCCTCTTCTTCAGTGTGTCACCTGTAGGCCCATGGAAGACATTTTCTGACATACAAACATACACATAAAAATGGGGACAAACTTGTTTTCAAAAGTTCTTATGACTTATAAAGCAATTAATGCCAAAAAGGTATTTTAGGTGTATAACACAAATCATACACTATTTCTTTAAAAATCTGTTATCTTGTATTTGGATTTTAAAAGTTTTCATTTCCTCACTCTCATGTAGACTTACATCCCATCAATCATAGGAAAGAAAATGTGTCATATTATCCTAACAGATATCACTTTCTTTATCATAAGAGAATGAGATACTTTTGGTTGTCAAAACTATTTTCTTGAATGTTGAAACATCAGAATGCTTTAAGTGAATCTCTTCAAGTTCGGTGGAATATCCCTCCACTTTCAATCCAATTTCTATTATTGACAAATGAGAGAAACAGGGTACACAGGATTAATGTTGGCCAGTGATTCTTTTTACTTTGATTTTGATTATAGTCTTTTAGTTCTTGTTTAAAAGACTTAAATGTTAATATTTCTGGCTCCATTTATTTGTGGTGCCATCTTTGTTGTGTGATTTTATTATTTATAATTTAATTATATTGTTGTTTCTCTGGAACATAATAAATCTTCACCTCTTTTTGTTTTCTGAAATATACTATATTATTATATGAGTTCCTTGAGTTTTTATTTGTTTGGGGACTTTCTGTGGAGAATCAGTTTTAGTTTTCTCTTCTTCATCTTCTCATTGAATTGAGGCTTGCCTCTCCTTATTTCATTGCAAATTTGTGTTTACCAGTTGTGGCAATCATCAATGTTTGGTTTTTTGCTACTTACATGATTGATATGGTTAACACATTGGATTTGAGTTTTTAAAACCTTCTAATATATTATTGTCTCTGTGTCCTAATTAGATATAGTTGTCAACATTACAGTGCCAACAGTCATATGAGGGGTCCTCAATTGAGAGCATGCCCTCATCAGAATGGCTGATTGCTATGTCTGTGAGAGATTGTGTTGATAGATGATTGATGTGGAAGGCTCTTCCCCTGAGGGTGGCAATATCTCTAAGCAAGTGGGCCTGGATTGGATAAGCGAGCTAGCTGACCATGAAACAGTGACCAAGTAAGCCAGGAAACAATGTTTGTACATGGATTTTGCTTTAATTTTTATGAAGCTAGAGTTTGTATCCTAAGCTCCCAAAATAATAGACTGTTATCTGACAGGACCAAACAAGTAAACCCTTTCATTACCTGAGATGGTTTTGGTTAGAGGATTCATCACAGCAACAAGGTAGCAAGCTAGAACAAAAAAATGGTTAGCAAAATGTGGTTTTGCTGCTGGACAGAACCTGGGAATGTTCTCTTTTGGAGGAATGTGGTAAATATCAGGACTTTAGATGGTAAAAGGCAAAGAAAGCTGTAAACAGAACTTAATCAGCTTTTCTGGTAGGACCTGGAAGATTGGAGTGTTGAGAGTAATGCAGACAGAGGAAGTCCTGGTCATAGGATTTCAGTAGAAAATAGACTCCATGAAAATTTTAGCTAGAAGTCATTTGTATGATATTTTGGCCCAAGATCTTTCTTATTCTACCCATGTCCTGTGAAACTGAGTAAGACAGAATTAAAAAATAATGGCATGATTTCTTAGGTGGAATTTTTTTTTTTTTTTTTTTTTTTTGGTTTTTCGAGACAGGGTTTCTCTGAATATCTCTGGCTGTCCTGGACTCGCTTTGTAGACCAGGCTGGCCTCGAACTCACAAAGATCCGCCTGCCTCTGCCTCCCAAGTGCTGGGATTATCTTAGGTGGAATATTGAATCTGTTGCATGGTTATTAATTCAGGACTACAGTGGAAAAAAGTAACAAGTTTGGTAGAAATAAATGCAAAGTTTGTAAATGGTAGAGAAAAGCAGCACTTAGTAGTTTTAGATCACAGTCAAGTGTTGAAATAGAGACAGGAATTTTCAAGATTATCATCATTAAAGGCAAGGCCTGCTGGTTGTAGTGGTGCATGCCTTTAATTCCATCACTCAGGAGGCAGAGGCCGACAGATCTCTGTGAGTTCAAGGCTAGCCTGGTCTACAAAGTGAGTCCAGGACAGCTAGGGATACATAGAGAAACCCTGTCTCAGTAAACTAACAAACAAACAAAAAACCTAAAAAAAAGAGAAGGCCCTTTCTCTGTATTAAAATCCTAAGAAGTACCCAAAGAGTAATACTCCTCCCTGCTAAGCCTTCAAGTAATTGAAGGAGTAGGCAAAGTGATTTCTAGTGCCAGGAATGAACTTCATACAAAACCTGCCGTAACTGAGATCCAAGCATGGCAGGGTCCATCCCAATGTAGAAGCCAAACTTGACAGTATCACCCATGTTGTGCTGGTTGTGGAAACAAGAAAGGTGCAACATATAAGATCATGGATTCTTCCAATGTTGTTTCAGCTCAGCACTG
The DNA here is from genome assembly GCA_907164525.1 of Lophiomys imhausi. Taxonomy (NCBI): domain Eukaryota; kingdom Metazoa; phylum Chordata; class Mammalia; order Rodentia; family Muridae; genus Lophiomys; species Lophiomys imhausi. The sequence continues at coordinate 5,963,370 of CAJQZJ010032807.1, forward strand.
TTGGAACCATCAATGATTGGCAGAGTCAGAGTCCCAGTGAGGATCCTTGAGAATGCACTGCATGAGGCTGTGAGGATGAAGCCTGAGTTGCATTTTGACATGACAAGATGTGGAGATGTCTAAGCTATGAAACACCTGCCATGGAGAACTACACATAAGGAGTTGAAGTATCCAAACTGAGAGATGTTTGAGAAGTTGCAGGGATAGGGCCTTCTAAGCCCTTTGAAATTGAAGTCCCCTGTGTCTGAGAAGAGCTACAGGATTTGCTGTTTGCCCTGCTAGTTTTCTTGCCTTGGTCCAATCTATCCCCACTATGTACACATTCCTCTCTATAGGAATGGGAAGGGGTGTTATATGTCATTATATGCTGTGAAGATATAACTTGTATTCTTATATTGCAAAATGTGTCAGTGAAGAGATTGCCTTGAGTGTCAGAAGAGACTTTGGACATCTGAACGGTGTACTAGATGATGTAGACTATTAGGATCCTTACAGTTAGACTAAATGCATTTTCCTCATTGGATGACTATCAGTCTATAGTGACCAGGGTCAGAATGTAGTTGTTTGGATCAATAAACTCCCAGATAGGATGATGTCATTGAACATTTGTCTGTTCTTTGTGACTTTCTTTGTGGAGCTCATGGAAGCTTTCATAGGATGAATCTTTCTAGATTTCTTATTTGGGAGTAGACCATGCTGGCATCAAACTCAATGAGCTACACCTCCCTCTGCCTCCTGAGTGCTGGGATTGAAGGCATGAGCCAACACATCCAACTTGGCTATCATTTTTTTGTAGTAATTGTTAATACAATTTCTCTGATGTTTACTCAGTACTGCTTGTCTGTTTGCCTCTTTCTTTATGTCTGTTAATTGGTATTTCTCTTGCAAGAATATATCCTATACCAATGCCAAAATGATAGAGATGAATCTCATTATTCAGTTTCATTCTAAAATGGATTGGTAATTACATTAGAACTTCTTTGTCAGGAAATAAGTCAGGGAAGCCCCAGAATTCTATGATTACATTGTTAATGAAGTATACATTTACAGTGTTATCAGTATTATGCTTTCTGTTGTATACATGCATGGGATATTTTAGCATGCAGTGACCTATGATGATGTGCATGTGAACTTCACTTGGGAAGAATGGGCTCTGTTGGATCCTTCCCAGAAGAGTCTTTATAAAGATGTAATGCTGGAGAACTATGAGATTCTCAGTGCTATAGGTAAGACAACAACTTTTCTTTCAGCTTTTTTTTTTCCCTGATTTTTTTGAGACAGTGTTTCTCTGTGTTGCCCTGACTATTCAGGACTCACTTTGTAGACCAGACTAGCCTTGAATTCACAGAGATATTCTTGTCTCTGCCACCCAAGTGTTGGGATTAAAGGCATGTGCCACTGCACCCAGCAATTAAAGACAATTGTGAACTGCCATATGGATGCTGGTATTTGAACCTGGGTCCTTTGGAAGAGTAGCCAGTGCTCTTAACTGCTGAGTCATCTTTTCATCCCTTCTTTCAGTTTTGAAAACAAAGAGAAATGTGTTTTTGTTCTTGTTGTAATTGATTCTCTTCTGTAATTTCAATTGAGAATGAATAAGAATGGAGTGAATAAATCAGGCATAGTTTTGAGGGTCACTGAAGATAGTAACCTAAATTTTGCCAAATTTCCAATAAATTATCATACATTTTTGGTACATATTTTAGGCTACAATTGGGAAGATCAAAATACTGAAGAACATTCTCAAAGTTCTAGAAGACATGGAAGATAATTTTCATGTGCAAGCTGATACAAATATGCCTCTGAAGAAATATTAATATGTCCCAGATATATTAAAGAAAATCAGCATTGTAAAGAGACAACTGCTTTAAGTGTATTGATGATTATTAAATTCTCTCAGATTCATGTATCTTAATGTCAGGTATCTGATTTGTGGTTGCAAGGCATTGCTCTAAGAAAGAAGATAAGGAAACAATGCCTTAGCAGATATTGCCATTTGAATCATAGTCACATTACACATACTTTGTAGAATTGCTAATCTATTTAGTCTCATACCACTCAGATATTGCAAAAAGGTATACACATTGAATAGGTGATACATATATGTCCAAAACCTTCTAATAAACAAATATTCCATAGCAAAACTGGTATTGCTCATATACTTGCAGTAATATTACTAAGTTTATTTATTTATTTATTTATTTATTTATTTATTAAAAAAAATTTTTTTTTTGGTTTTTCGAGACAGGGTTTCTCTGTATAACAGCTCTGGCTGCCCTGGACTCGCTTTGTAGACCAGGCTGTCCTCGAACTCATAGAGATCCACCTGCCTCTGCCTCCCAAGTGCTGGGATTAAAGGCGTGCGTTACCACCGCCCGGCTTATTACTAAGTTTATTGAGAGGGGCAGGTTATGAGAGTCAAGAATAATTTTGTGCAAAAAACATAATCCCTATATAACATGTCTATGAGGAACAAAAAGTCAAACTATTTGAATGTGGAACACTCTCATTTGTTATACTTCATTTAATAGGTATATCATTTGTCAAAGTAGATATAAGCCATGTGAACACAGGGATATTGAAAGAAACAACACACCTCTCTCTCCCTCAGAACTATTGGAAGATATGTAGTAGTTCCCCACTTTGAATAGATTTTAGTAATGTGATACAGTTTACAGTTAATTAATTATTAATAACTAAATTATTCATCAAAATGAGAGAAAAATTTCAGTCTTACCTATGGCAGTGAAATTCTTTTCGGTCTCCAGCATCACATCTTTGTAGAGACTCTTCTGGGAGGGATCTAGCAAAGCCCACTCTTCCCGAGTGAAGTTCACATGTTTATCATCATAGGTCACTGCATCCTAAAATATCCCATACATGTGCATAACAGAAAGCATGACATTCTCAACACTGTAAATATATACATCATACTTTCATTCATTATTAATTAATAATAAATTACTTGCAAACTTTTATCACATTCAGAAACTCTACTCCAGCTAGGGGAATATTAAATAATTATATATATTTTTATTTTCCTACAACACTAATGAATTAAACTAATACAAGTGTCTAGTTTTCAAACTTCATTGGGAATACACCAGCAAACTCACCTTCAGAAAACACTATGAGTACTAGGAATGTGGAAATTCTTCTGTTTGCCCTGATTCACTTTACAAATGTAGTATGACACACTATAGGAAAATTTATTAATGTATTCAGTGTGGTAAAGCTCTGAGTTCCTCCATTTCTCTTCAAATATGTGAGAAGCCTCATATAGAAAAAGGATGGTGGGCTGGAGAGATGGCTCAGCGGTTAAGAGCACTGGCTGCTCTTCCAGAGGTCATGAGTTCAATTCCCAGCAACCACATGGTGGCTCACAACCATCCATAATGAAATCTGGTGCCCTCTTCTGGCCTGCAGATATACCTGCAGACAGAACACTGTATACATAATAAATAAATCTTTAAAAAAAAAAAAAAAAAGAAAAAGGATGGTATACTGTGAGCCATGTATTATATGCTCTTACCATCATAGGTATCTTCAAAGATGCAAAAGAACCCATAATGAAGGGGAATACCATGAATGTAAACAAAATTATAAAACCTTAAGATCTGATTCCTTTTTAACTGTAGACTAAAGTGTAAAATTAATTCACACAGATGAAAAGATTCATCACTGCAATGAATGTGATAAAGTTCACACATGTGCCAATTATCTTTGCAGGACTGAAATAAATCATACTGGAGCAAAGCTCTATGAATGTAATCAATGTGGCAAAGCCTTTGCATGTCATTGTAATCTCCAAGTACATAAAAGGACACATAATGGAGAGAAACCCTATGAATGTAATAAATGTGATAAAACATTTTCACACCACATTCATCTCCAAAGACATATAAGAACATATACTGGAAAGAAACACTGTGAATGTAATCAATGTGGAAAAGCCTTTGCAAGTTATAGTAGTCTCTCAATACATAACAAAAGACATACTGGAGGGAAACCCTATAAATGTAATCAGTGTGATAAAACATTTTCATGGCACATTCATCTCCAAAGACATGAAAGAACATATAATGGAGAGAAACCCTACAAATGTAATCAGTGTGGTCAAGCCTTTTCATGACAAAATGGTCTCCGAATACATAAAAGAACACATACTGGAGAGAAACTTTATGAATGTATTTAATATGATGAAGCTTTTAAAAAATGTTTCTATACTCTTCATCATCATGAAAGAACTTATATGGGAGAGAAACCCTATGAGTGTATTTAATATGTTAAATGAAGCCTTTGCATTTTCATCTGTCTGGTAGAGATATAATAAAGTAGTATAATCAGGAATCCACTGTATATCTCAGAACATAGCTTGATATGTTATGGCTATGTATATATTATTTGATGTTCTATGATTCTTCATGTTGGCATTAGTTATCTGTTTGACACTTCTTGATGTACTCCCTTCTAAGGGGATTATGTAGAAATATTTGATAATGTAACAATGAGATTTATTTAAAAATTTTTTATGTCTGTATACGTGTGTGTGTGTATTTGTGTAATATGATTATGGGTTTATAGGCCATGACTTATGTATGGAGACTGAAAGACAACAAATGGAAGTCTATTTTTGGCCTTCTTTATATGATGATCAAGGTGAGGTTGCCAGCTCTGCACACTACAGACATCCCACACTGTGACATCACACTGATGTTTGCATCAGATTAGTTGAGACATTAGATCAGCAAAACATTTCCTTCACAGATTGTAAACATATTGTCATGTCATTACAGGATGATTTGAATAAAAAACTTTGTTTGCAAATGATATAATGGAATATTTTGGAATGTGTTATTTTATTCTTAGGAGTAAACACTTGTTCATAACATTTCTCAGAACCCTAAATGAATGCCAGACAATTGTCTCAGTGGGTTAAGTTGGTTGTTGCTAATCCTGCTATCCTGAGTTTAATCTCTGAGAGACTCATATTACTTCCTCACATTTTTCTCTTAATTCTACACTTGGGCTGTTGCATATGCACACTCGCACACCATCATATACAAAAATAATATTTAAATTCAAATAAGGGCCTATGAGGTCACTGGAACCAAATGACACCCTGGGTTTCTTCTCTGAACTCACATGGGGGAGGTAATAGCAATAAGTTGTCCTCTCATTGCCACACAAACCATGGCACAAGTGTTCACACACAAACACAGTTCAAACATTTTCAAATGGATGAAATTAACAAATTAAAGAAAATAACAAAATTTCTGAGAACATATGAAATGGTTGCCAGATTAAATTATTATTATTACAGAATTTCAAGAAGTATTACTTTTCATCAAAACAATGATGGTTCCTTTTAAAATCTCATTTTATCCTTTCATTGTCTGATTCAAAGGTAGGCTATTTTAAAAGCATATCTCCGTTGGTCTTAGAGGTGCATGCCTGTAATCCTAGCACCTGAGAAACAGTAGCAGGTCAGTCTGTCTGAGTTTGAGGCCAGCTGGGTTCACATAGTGAGTTCTGGTACAGCTATAGGTATGTAGAGATAACCTGTCTCAAAAAGATTCCAAAATGGAAGTATATATCTCTAATCATGGAAATATCCCTGATATAATCTTACTGAACTCTGACTGGTTTCAACAAATCCTTCTGTTATGTGTACTCACGTTAAGACAACTGTATAAACAATGAAAATAGGATCGAACATGGAAATTCCCAGAGCAACATAAATCCAATGAGTCCCTCAACAACCATCTAAGGCCTTCATCACATTCAAGTAATAGGACACAAAGCAGTAATGGAGCATCTTCATCCTCTGCAATATAATGGCATATTTGTTAGATCGAGAGCTAGTAGTTTTGCTCCTCTTTTGTAAACAAGTTTGATTCCTAGCACCCACATCACATGGCTCAGAATGCTTTTCAGGCCCAGGGCATCTGAGGCATCCTTCTGGCCTCCTAGGGCACCAGATATGCAAATGGTGAAAAGACACATACATATGTGATTCCACAGCGTAGAAAGGTTTTCTTCATGTATATGTTTTTTGTTTTAATTAAAATTCATATAATTTAGGAGCATAAGTTTTAACATTGTGTATACAAAGTGCATGCCATGTATCAGTGGAGGCCGGAAGAGAGTGTCTGATATATGTGATTAGAGGTACAGACTGTTGTGAGCTGTCTCTTGGGTGCTGTGAATCATAGCTAGGCTCTGTGGAAGCCTAGCTCTCCGGGGTTGAGCCATCTATTCAGCCCCATGAACATTCATTAATAGTAGTAAGGTGTGAATGTTTGATGCCAAGTTCATCTTTAACTCAGCCTTGATGACCCAGAAGAAATATATGATTGATAGGATCAGAAACTAACTTACTTAGACTTGGTGCTTGAAGAAGTTTCTCATCCCAAATCTCCACAAAATTAGGGAAATACCCCAAAAAATGATCAGAAGAGAAACTAAATGAAGTTGAAGCCACTCAGGTACTTACGATGACACAGGCCTGTATTCATGGTGCTTAGAATTTGGAGGCAGGAATTTCCAGGATTTCAATGTTGTTCAAGTAGAGAATGGTCAACGAGTGTGGTGAGATGCCCACGGTACCATGGGAGACTGTGACTGGCTCCAGTCAATGTTCACAATCTTCCCTAAAGTTCCATGACTTAAGGGTGTATGGCACCAATGAGTTTTAGCTCTGGGTCTCAGGACAGGTTCTGTCCCCTCAGAGGTGGCATCCTCTTTCCTGCAGCCTGAGAAGTCAGTTTAGGAGCCCTGGGAAGTTTGAGTCTTACTTCTTTTGTATTCCAAGTCCAGTGCATTTGTACATAGCTGAGGCTATTTCTTGATATGTGCATGGAATGGACAGGGTAGAGATACCTTGAGCAGCCCATTGGCTAAAGTGATTGTTCATCTGCCTATGCAGCACATACATCCTAGAGGCACAGTTATAAACAACAACATCTCTTATACAATAAATGAGGAAACAGGAAGACTTGGAGAGGACCAAAGGATGTCACCACTGAAGAATGCAGTGCTTCATACCTGTAATCCCAGCACCCAGGGGGCGAAGGCAGGTGGATCTCTGAGTCACAGGATCTGGGAGGGTAATGTAGGACCATGTGAACTGAGGAACCCCGGCTTACATGGTGATGAGCAGGCCATGCTTTCCTGGGACTAAGTATGAGGCTTAGGGCCAGATCCCCTTTGTGAGGCTGAGGGACAGGTAGAATGAAGGAATAATTAGCTCAGGACTGCATAAGCCAGACATCTGTTTCCTGATCCCTGAATGCTGGGACCACACAGATCTCTGACCCTTTCCCTTTCCTTCAGCTATTTCATTTCCCATTGCTCCCCTTCCCCCATTCCCCACCCACTGTACTCCATCACACATCTCAAACTCGTTAAGCTGTCTGGTTAAAAGTCAACCAGCAGACATTCCAATTATGATGGAGGAGTATAGGGTACCTGGTTTTCAGTCTGTGACTGGAACACACAGGCGCCAAAGCTCCTGACCAAGTGAGTTGTCATCCCATCTCCTCTTCCTACTTTTTCATAATTTGTGTGTAATATGCATGTATGTTTGTACGCATGCCTACATGTGTATGGACACATCATTAGTACTCATGTGTGGAGACCAAAAGTTGAGTTTTGATCGCCATCATAGATGCTGTTCTTTTGAATTGAAGAGAGTAGAAAATGAAAACAAGAGTACTGTTCAGTTCATGACGTTGTAGTGAATACTGGGGCAAAGGTAGAAAAGAACATGGAGCAGGGGATGTTGAAGCCACCTTAGACAAAAATTCTTGAAGACTTTGGATAGGGATCTGGAGTGAGGCATTATGACCCAGAATGGCCTGAAGCTGTCATAGCTACCTGCTGGCAACAGCTTTTCTAGCACGTTCTATTATTTTGGTTCTGGTAAGGCCTCTGGTTTCCCAAGACTTGCTCTAGGGTGATGCAAATTTACATGAGCCTTCCAAGTCTAAACATTTAATGTGCTAGATTCCTTTGATACCATACTAGTGGGTTGGAGACACATGGCTAAGAAAATTCTTCAATCGCCTCTGGAAACCAAAAAATATACACCCTAAATGTCAAAAATAAATTAAAACTAACAAACATCATGAAAGTCTCATATCACTGCTGTAGTAAAACTGGGGTAATACCCTGAGGGTTCAGTGACAGCAGAAAGTTTATGGACACCTCTATTTTGTTTTATTCCACAGTAATCATGAAGTCACATGGCATTTAGCTTTTTTTTGAAACCCTTTGTGAAGAAGATGGCCAATTCACATGACTACTTCCATTGTGATAAGAACACTAGCCAAGATAGGATCAAGCTTCAATCCATTTCTGCTCAAGGCTAGTGTGGTGGTTTTAAGAATGGACCCCGTAGACTCATATGCTTGAATGCTTGGCCTATAGGCAGTGGCAAGGTTAGGAGATATGGCCTTGTTGGAGGAACTGTGTCACTGTGCAAGTGGGCTTTGAGGTCTCGTTTGCTCAATCAGGCTCAGATTGGCTCTACTGCCTGCAGATCAAGATGTAGAACTCTCAGCTCCTTCTCCAGGACCATGTCTGTCTGCATGCTGCCATGTTTCCTACCATGATAATCACGGACTAAAGTTCTGAAAATGTAAATCAGCCTCTATTAAATGTTTTCCTTTATAGGAGTTTCCTTGGCCATGGTGTATCTTCACATCAATAAAACCCCTAGGCTTCATGGGAAGGTGAGCAGATCTCTCATTAGGCACTAGTCCCTGCTGGATACACACAACACATGGGTTAAATGTGCACTGTCACTCCTTTTTCTTTATATAAGCATGTTGGCTAGTTTAGCATGGATATAGGAGGAAATGATGCCTCTGACTCAGGCAGTTAGGCCCCAGAGAGCAAAGGAACAGAGCACAGAATTCCATGGTCTCAATCTGAGACAGGTGAGTCCATATATATTACACAGGAATTATAACTATGGAAGTCAAGCATTGTCATCCAGGGTTTCTACCTCCTCAGTCAGCTAGCACAAGAGGTTGCTTGGCCTCATTTTGTTGTAGTTGAGTATCCTGTGGGCTGAGATCAGATGGATCTGTGATCCTCCATGTGGGCTGGAAATTAAAAATTTTGGAAACAAACTTTTTGAAATAGTTCACTCAAATTAAAACCTCAGTAGCTTTTTGTGGCACCTTTATTGAGAGAAGCATTGCCTCATGGCATCAAAGACAGTCAGACTTAACCACACCAAGAGACTGCCTTTGACTTCCACCAGACATGATCTGAGGCTTCCCAGGATTTTCTGAGGGACGTGGGTGGGGAGAGAAACAAGAGATAATACCATGCACACAGAGGAAAAATAGGGACTTAAACCTAAGTTTGAGGCCTCATATTGTCAAATCTTTCCTTAGTCATGGTAGGGCAGGCTATATTAAGAAAGCCTATAGCATAGCCAGAGGACTTGGCTCCCTTCTGTTTAGGGAAATGTTTTCTTTCTTCAGTTACTTTATTTCTTTCAGCCTCTTTCTTCTTCTATAGAGCTTTTTTTTTTTAACCTAGATTGTTTTCCTGTCTTGATTTACATTGTGCTCAATGTTCTTGTATGAAGTTTTCTTGCACCCAATTTCATGTCAAACAATCCTCAACCCCAAGGATGACTCAACCACCAAAGGAATAGTTTTTGGTTCTCCACAGCATTTCTTACTTTTGTTGTGTGCCCTGATTGTTTCTTGTTTGCCTGGTAATTTCTTTGGATCTCTGCCATTGGTATGTCCACAGACCTGTATCCCATGGAGATTCTTTTGTTTACCTGGAGAGTTCTGGAGGCACAGGGCCACTACAGAGGCTGGTGGGAGGCATTTATTCTGTGAGTGCCTCTGAGGTTGTTCCTTAGGTGAGCTTTCTCAGACTAACATATGAATTGCTACAAATAAGGGTCTGACAAGGTAAACTTTTTTTTTTTTTTTTTTTTTTTTTGGTTTTTCGAGACAGGGTTTCTCTGTGTAACAGCTCTGGCTGTCCTGTACTTGCTTTGTAGACCAGGCTGGCCTCCAACTCACAGAGATCCGCCTGCCTCTGCCTCCCAAGTGCTGGGATAAAAGGCGTGCGCCACCACGCCCAGCTAGTAAACTTTTTTTTTTCTTGATCAGGAGGGGAGGCTTTTGAAAAGGGGAATTACCTAGATAGGAACTGCTCTTGATTTTATTCTAAGGAATATAATGATTGTGTCTTTTCCCCAATATTTGGGTTGAGACCTCACAATGAGTATGAAAAGCATTGGTTGTATCTTTGCTGGGGTGTGTGTTCCATTCTTTGGTTACTGTGGACATCTCAGGATCTTAGGCAAGTGTGGTAGCTGTGGGGTCCCTTGTAAAGAATGCTTCTTAAGCAGGGCAGTGATGGTACATGCCTTTAATCCTAGCACTCAGAATGCAGAGGGAGGTGGATCACTGTGAGTTCAAGGGTACCTGGTTTATATAGAGAGTTACAGGACAGTCAGGGTTACACACTGAGAAACTCTATCTTGAAGAAGAAAAGAATGTTTCTGAGCATTGGTGGGTGGCAGGGAAGACTAGAGAAGGAGAAAAAGCTGAGAAGGACTCTGGAAAAGATGTAGGACCCAGTCCACACCTAGAGGCAGACTCCCCAGGGAGTGAAGGAGTGGTAGGAATAGGGTCTCCTGAAAGCTGCCTGCAGTAGGACAAAGACTATGTTTGGAGAGACAGGGATAGAAGGGCTAGGAGGAGTCTGTATCAAGGAGTGGAGTCTTGTGTGGATGGACTTGGGGTGGAAGGTGTGGCAACTGTAAGCAGGGCTGGGCATGAAACAGGAGAGAGGAGGACAGGAAAGATAGTGAACATCCTCTATCTTGTTCCAGCCCTGTGAGCCACTGGAGGGTTCCTGGTAGAACGTGTTTCTAGGTGTCAGTGGCTGACACAAAGCAATGGAGATGAGCTAGAAGGAAAGGCTGAGAGAGTCCACAGGAAAGAGCTAAGATAAGTTTGCTGGAATCTATCTTAAGATTGTAAGGCTTCATATGATAAACCTATGGCCAAATCATACTAGATGGGGGAGAACTGAAAGTATATTCCCTAAAATCGGGAATCTACTAAAATCCACTCTTTTTATTTAGTCAAAACAGTGCTTCAAGTCTCAGCCAAAGCAACAGGAGAAGAAAATAAAAGGTATATAAACCAGAAAGTAAGAACTCAAGTTATCCTTATTTAGTGATGATACAATTCTACATACACATAAAGGCCTCTATAAGAAGTTCTAAAGACTCTATAAGAAAACTCTTGGAATAGTCATGTTCTGTAAAGTAACAGAATACAAATTTCACATACAAAAGTCAATTCCTTTTCTACATGCCTATAATAACCATGCTTGGAAATAAATCAGAAAAATAAACTCATTCATAATTATCTCAAAAAATGAAACAATATCTTGAAATACATCTAACCAAGGAAATGAAATGCCTCTATAATGAACTCTAAGACAGTGGAGAAAGTAACTGTAGCAGATAGAAGGACCTTACCGTCCGTGGCTCTATAGAACTAATCCTGGGAAAACTGCTGAACTACACAAGCCATCTACAGATTCCATGCAAGCCTCATTAAAATGCCAAAGGCATTCTTCAAGAAAATATTTCAAATGAATATGAGAGCAAAACAGAGAGCAGATACCCACAGCATTTCTGAGTAAAAGGAATACTGCTAGAGTTATCACCACACCTATTTTCAACAATAAGTTCTAGTTACAAAAACTACAAGCTACTGGTAGAAATATAAGACAACCAGATCAATGGAATAGAAAAGAGGACTTCTGGGCCAGTGAGATGGCTCAGTTGGCCACTTGTTGTCCAGCCTAATGACCAGAGTTTGATATCTGGGACCTATATGGTAGATGGAGAGAGTCTATTTCTGTAAGATGTTCTTTGGCTTCCTTGCATGTTATAGTACCTGCTCATATGCATACACACAAAATAAATCTAATTAAAAAACATTTTTTAGGAGGACATAACTTTAAATCCATACATCTACAGGTACCTGATTTTTTTCCCAAGATACTAAAACATATATTGGAGAATAGATATTTTCAACAAATAATACTTGGAAGATTGGATAACTTTCACAGAGAAAAATGAAAGTTAAACCTCTCTCTTTCTGTACAAAGAATCAACATTACATGGTCTAAAAATTTTTAAAAAAATAATAATTCTGTTTATTTTGTGAGTATTGGTGTTTTGCCTATATACAGTCAAACGTACACCATCTGAATGTATACCACATGCCCATGAAGATTCTGGGAATTGAGACTGGGTCTTCTGAAAGAACAAGTGTTCTTAACTTCTGAACCATCTCTCCACCCCCAATGTATCAAAAATTTTAATGTAAGATCATGAGCTCTTAATGTATTCAAGGGAAAAGTAGGCAACACACTTCAGAATACAGGCACAGGAAGAACTTTATCAATAGGAATCCATGGGCTGGAGCGATGGCTCAGAGGTTAAGAGCACTGGCTGTTCTTCCAAAGGTCCTGAGTTCAATTCCCAGCAACCACATGGTGGCTCACAACCATCTACATTGAGATCTTGTGCCTGGGCATTTATGTAGAGCAAATACTGTATACATAATAAATTAATAAATAAATGTTTAAAAAAAAATAGGAATACAGTTGCTCAGAAAAAAAATTAATTGACAAATCATGAAATTGAAGAGCTATTGTACAGGAAAAGAAATGAGTGAAAAGATAGTTAGAATAGGAGAAAACCTTTACTCACTACACATCTAACAAAGGATAAAGATCTAGAATATATAAGGAACTCAAAAAACCAGGCAGTGGTGCCATATACCTTTAATACCAGTACTCAGGAGGCAGAGGTATGCTGATCTCTGAGTTTGAGGCCAGCCAGGGCTATATAGAGAATCCCTGTCTCAAAACAAACCAACAAAAAAACAAACATACATACATACAAACAAACAAAACCCCACAAAACTAAAACCAAAACAAACGAACAAAACAAAATGAAGCAAAATTCTGAATAACAAGAAACTGAACAGCCTAATCAAGAAAAATGGCCTTTAGTGGTATGCACCTTTAATCCTAGCTCTTAGAGACAGAGTCAAGAAGATCTCCATGAGTTTCAGGTCAGCCAGGGAGAGACAGTGAGACCGTGTCTGAACAAGAGCAGACAGGGTTATGGCATTGCAGTCACACTCTCATAGAAGTGGTAGGTGTTTGTGTCAGTCATGTGCAAGTCTGGACTTGTCAACAGTCAGTCATGATGAGAGAGGGCCCTGATAAGGTCCTTACCCATCCCTGCTGAACTTTGGTATATTCGTGGATTCTGAGAGAACTGGCTTCAGTTATGTACCCTTGGTGAGCCCCCCAGGCTCCAATGGATAGATGTATTCCCATGATCACTCAGATAACCCTGGATAAAATCTGTAATCACAAAACAAAACAAAACATGAACATGGGAAATGGATCTATAGCAGTGGGGGATGACAAGTGACAAGGAGTTTAAATAGAGTGGGGATGGATAAGAATAATCAGAAGAGCCAGGCAGTGGTGGCGCACGCCTTTAATCCCAGCACTTGGGAGGCAGAGGCAGGCGGATCTTTGTGAGTTCGAGGTCAGCCTGGTCTACAAATCGAGTCCAGGACAGCCAGATCTGTTAAACAGAGAAACCCTGTCTCGAAAAACCAAAAAAAAAAAAAAAAAAGAATAATCAGAAGGCATTATGTACATATATGAGATTTTCAAATGACAAATTTAATTATTTTAAGTGGGATAATAAAATGAACAGATAATTCTCAAAAAAATAAACACAAAAGTTTAATTTAAACATGGGGAGTGGAGAGATGGTTCGATAAGTAGGAGCAGAGGTCTGCAAACAGACCTTTGCAGAGGACAAAGGTCTGATTCCCAGAACCCACGCTGTGGCTCAGAACTGTCGAACTTTAGTTCCAGGGGATCTGCTTCCCTCTTCTGGCCTCTGTGAGCAATGCATGCATGTGGGGCACATGCACACCTGCAGACACTCATCCACATAAAATTAAAATAAATAGTCAGGTGCTGGTAGTACACACCTTTAATCCAAGCATTCAGGAGGCAGAGACAGACAGATCTCTGAGTTCGAGGCCAGCCTGATCTACAGAGTAGTTTTCAGGACAGCAGGGCTACACAGAACCCTGTCTTAAAAAACAAAATAATCTGCCGGGCAGTGGTGGCGCACACCTTTAATCCCAGCACTTGGGAGGCAGAGGCAGGCGGATCTTTGCGAGTTCGAGGCCAGCCTGGTCTACAAATTGAGTCCAGGACAGCCAGGGCTACACAGAGAAACCCTGTCTCGAAAAACAAAAACAAAAAAAAATAATAATCAAAGCAACAAGTTAAAATAAATATTTAAAAACCATAAAAAATAGTCAGTTGGACCAGCTTTCAGAGAAATTCAAATTAATTGCATTAAGGTTTTATCTCATTTTATCAGTCATCGAGAAAACAAATTTCAAGCGCTGGAGAGGTTGCTCAGTGGGTACAGACAGAATTTCAGTTCAAGTGCCCAAAACTCATGTGAAAGCCACGTGCAATGGAGTGTATGTAATCGCAGTGTTCCTGTGGTGAGATGGGACACGGAGACAAAAGAGTTCCCAGAAGCTCATACGCCAGCTAGTCTGTGTATGCTGCAGCAAACAAGAAAGAGACCTGTTCTAAAAAAGGTAGAGGGCAAGAAGCATGTGATGCTGTTCTCTCACTTCTGTGAATGCATCCACACTCATACATGGGAAAACAGGTGCCCACACACCATCAACACAGAAAGGAGGAGGAGGAAGAAGAGGAGAGAAAAGAAGAAGAGAAAGGTTCTGGAGAGTGACCCTGAGGTTAAGAGCACTTGCAAAAGACTGAGATTGAGTTCCCAACACCCATGTGGCAATTAAAACTGTCCTAAACTTCAGTTCCAGAGGACCCAATGCTCTCTCTGCAGTCTCCATGGGCACCAGGTATGCACATGCATACAAGCATACAAAATTCACATACGTACAAAAAACTAAATCTTTTTTTTTTTTTTGGTTTTTGGAGACAGGGTTTCTCTGTGTACTTCTGGCTGTCCTGGACTCACTTTGTAGACCAGGCTGGCCTCGAACTCACAGAGATCTGCCTGCCTCTGCCTCCCAAGTGCTGGGAATAAAGGCGTGCACCACCACGCCTGGCTAAAAAACTAATTCTTTAAAGAAGAAAAAAAAAATGAAAAGAAAGCAGCCAATTCAGTTGGTATACACCTTTAATCCTAGCACCTGGAGGCAGAGGAGCGGCAGAAGTCTGTAAGTTCAAGTCCAGGCTGCTCTGCAGAGTGACTTTCGTGCTAGCCAGGGCTAAATAGTGAGACTGTGTGTGTGAGTGTGTATGTATGTGTGTGTGTGTCTGTGTGAGAAAGAGGCAGACAGAGACAGAAACAGAGAGACAGAAAGACAAAGAAAGAAAAGAAAAAAAATAACATATGCTATGTGGATAACGATACTTATATATGCTGGTGGGATGTGAACAAGGCCAGTCACCGTGGAAATCAGTATGGAGGTTCCAAAAAAAACGAAAAAAGAAAGACCTATTCTATGACCCGTGCCACTCCCGGGTTATTATAGAAAAGACTCTAAGTCAACAATCATAGACACATATGGCAGATATCATCGTTTGCTCTACCACAATTCACAACAGCTAAGTTATGGGACCAACGTAAGTGTCCAACAGATGAATGTAAAAGAAAATATGGCAAAAATATATACAATGGAATTTTATTCAGTCATAAAGAAGAACAAAACTATGTTTTTCATAGGAAAAAAGATGCAACATAAAATAATAGTATAAAGTGAATCCAGCAAACTACAGATGATATCATGTTTCCTATTATTTGTGTTTCATAGATTTTATAGATGCATAACACCATATATGGCTATGTATTAGTAAGGGTTCTAAACAGAAGAGAACTGACAGTGTTCTGTATATATTAAAAGGGTGCTGGAGCTGGAGAGATGGCTCAACAGTTAAGAGTACTTGCTGTTCTTGCAGAGGACCCAAGTTTGTTTCCCAGGACTCCCATGGCAGCTCTCAACTACCTGTAACTCTAGCTGCAGGGGATCTGATGTACTCTCTGGCCTCTGTGGGTACTAGGCATGCACATGGCCTACAGTCACACAGAGACATACACAGGAATAAAAAGTAAAAACAAATAATTAAAAAAGGATTATTAGGTTGGCTTAAGTGAGACAGTCTGGGTAGTCCAATAATAATCATAATACATAGAAAATCCTCAGTCCACCAGCTTGGTGCTTCAGCCATCTCAGCCTGGTGCTGAAGACCAGGAGGATTCCTGGAGGGTCTCTGGTTTTCAGTCCACGGTGGATGCACATGTCCTTATGACACATAGAACAATGAATATACACCAGAAAACAAACAAATTAACAAACAAACAAACAGATAAACAAAACCCCTAAAATCATCTGGGCATGGTTGGCCATGTCTAGAGGCTTTGGCAGGCAGATTTGTTTTGAGTGTGAAGTCAGCCTGGTCTGCACAGTGAGTTCCAGACCAGGCAGGGCTACACAGTAAGATCCTGTCTCAAAAAACAAACAAACAAACAAAAAACAAAAAAAACACCTGTTTTTTTTAATGAAAAGTAAGATCCACCACAATGCCTTGGTGAATAAAGGTGCTTACCATTAAGTCTGGCGAACTGAGTTGAATCCTACATCCCATATGGCAGAAAAAGAAAGCTGTCCTCCAGTCTATGAGACACACACACACACACACACACACACACACACACACACACACACGCACACACCACAGAGAGAGAGCGAGAGCGAGAGCGAGAGAGAGAGAGAGAGAGAGAGAGTGTGTGTTTTTGCAGAAGACCAAATTCATTTCCCAAAACCCACAGGGCCGATCACAATCATCTCCACAGCTAGTTCCAGGGAATTCGATGCATTCCTCTGGCCTCCGTGGGCACTAGGTACATACATGGTGCACAGTTATACATGCAGACAAAAGAGCCACACACAGAAAATAAAAATAAAATACAAACAACAAAGAACATGGGGATCTTAGTGAGTCATTTGTAAATATAACATGTCCTGAGAATATATAAATAATCCCCTTTTATATAGCAATTTCCACACTCCAGGAAAGAAGTAGGCTCTCAAGGCTCAGGAAGCAAGGAAATGTCACAAGTCTGGGAAAGCTGGAACTAAAAAATATTCACCAGGGCTCCTCCCCAGGGTTACTGTTACACCTGCTGCTGCAGAGGGAGAGGCTCTGACCTACCCGTGGCTCTGCCTGCAAGTCCTGCAGAGAGCACTCATGCTGCAGCTTTCTGGAGTTCTCACCCATACTGGGGGGTACTCCTGGGGACACAGCTGTTCTGAGTCATTGCTGCTCCTGTAAGTAACCCCAATAAAAACCCATTGGTTTGACTGAAGTACTACCCAAGCTGTTCTTGAGTAGAATTGTCACTTTGGTGCGTCTTGTGTTCCCTATTTCGGGTGAGTCAAGTCAGGAAAGGCCTCACTGTGGACATAATGATCTGCTAAAAGGAGGAAACAGAGTTCCTGATAAACATTACTGTTCACATTGAGAGCTCACTGATGCATGCCTAAGGGTTGAAACAAAGGGATCACTTGAACCTAGAAGTTCCAGGCCAGCCTAGGGAGCATAGACCCCATCTCAAAACAATAAAAAAAATTAAATGAACTGGGGATGTGGTCCAGTTGGTGCTTGCCTAGCATTCATGGAGCTGTGGTCAAGCCTAACACCACATAAAACTCGACATGGTAGCATTTCCTGTAACCAAAGCACTTAGGAAGTAGAGGTGGGAGAATCAGAAGTTAAAGGGAAGCCGGGCGGTGGTGGCGCACGCCTTTAATCCCAGCACTTGGGAGGCAGAGGCAGGCGGATCTTTGTGAGTTCGAGGCCAGCCTGGTCTACAAAGCGAGTCCAGGACAGCCAG
>CAJQZJ010032807.1:5981467-5993548 GCA_907164525.1 Lophiomys imhausi
CAAAAAAAAAAAAAAAAAAAAAAAAAAAAAAAAAAAAAAAAGAAGTTAAAGGGTGTCCTTAGCTAGTGGGTTTATGCACAGGATGGTCATAGATGGCTAACAGCAGCTTGTCCAGCTCCAGAGGATCCAGTGACTTCGTCTGGCCTATTCAAGTGACATACACACAAACCGAAGTAATTTTTTTTTTTTTTTAAAAAAAAAAAAAAAAAAAGTCGGTTGGTTGGAGTGCCTGCCTTTAATCCCAGCACTAGGGAGGCAGAAGCAAGCAGGTCCCTGTGAGTTCATGTCCAGTCTGGTCTACAGAGCAAATTCCAGGATAGCCAAGGCTACACAGTCAGACCCTGTCTTGAGAAAAATAAAAAATAAACATAAATATGAAAATTAATTTTTTTCAAAATAATTTCACTGCACTAACAGGCCAAAAGAGGCATCATATACCCTAGAGTTGGAGTTCGAGGTGGCTGTGGGCCAGCAGATGGGGATGCTGGGAAATGAACTTAAGTCCTCTAAAAGAGCAACCATCAATCTTAACTCCTGACCCATCGGTTCAGGTGTCCCTCCCCTTTTGAGACATGGTTCCATGTAACCTAGGCTGGTCTCAAAGTCCCTTTGTAGCCGAGGATGACCTGAAACTTCTGTCTTTCTGCCTTCACCTCCCCTCTGCTGGGGACTACAGGTGTTTACTACCCTATCTCTTTTACAAAAGTGCTGAAGGTCAAACCCAGGGCTTCGTGCATGTTAGGTAGGAAATCTACCAGCTGAGCTACATCCTCAGCAGGAGATTCATTTCATCTTGATGCAGTTCAAGAGACGCCACTGCAATGACTGTAGAAGTAGTTTCTTTTTTTAACAGGGGAAAGGAATACAGGAATGTGGATAGGAGGAGGAATGCATTAGGTTTTTATCACCTGAGTTTTTAGTAATAGTTTAGATTTTCTTAACAGCTTCAGCATTTTAATCGGTGCAATACAGAGAGAGGGAGAGAGTATGTGTGAGCTCAGCACCATAATACACACCAGTAATCCCTACACTCTGGAAGCTGAGGTAGGAAAATGCTGAGTTTGATGACAGCCTAGGCTGCACTGTGAGTTGGGGTCCAGGTTGGGCTGTGGTGAGATCATGTCTCAAAAAAAAGTAAAGAAAAAATTTAAAAGGCCTATGTGAATGTGAACTGTTACTTCCATGATCAAAAAGAATCCCTAACTACATAAAAGATTAAGATCTCAGACCATAGAAGTCCTAACTAACATTCCCTATTCTAAATACAGTCCTCTGTGTTTCCCCTCCTGTCTCCCTATCTTCAGCTACCATGCTGAACCTTTTTGTAGCTTAGACTGGTCTAGAACTCATTCTGTGAATCAGGCTGTCCTTCACTACTCAGCAGTCTGCCCAGAGGGGAACCACCACCCCTGCTGAACCTATGATCTCACCTTTCCTTCTTGATACATCTTCCCTGCCGCACCCCGTCCAAAACCCATCAATACATCCTATAGTAATCCATTTACTAAGCCTCGTTGGCTGTCAGTGATGGTCCATACATTTTTTTGCCCTCATTTATTAAAAGAATCTAGGGTCTGGTCATGGTGGTGAATGGGAGGTGGAGGTGGAAGGATATGGAGTTCAAAGTCACCCTCTGCTACATAAGAAAGTTCGAGTCCATCCTGGTCTATAGGAGACCCTATCTCAAAAATTAAAAAAGAAATCGGAAAGGGGGAGAAAAAAGAAGTGCAGGAGAAAAAGGAGGACTAGGAGGATAAGGAGTCAGCAAAAGAATCATGGGCCCATTTATTCATTCATTGTTCAAGCATTTACAAACAGCGTTCACCTGTGCGGCTCTGTACAAAAAGGGGCCACTTGTAGTACTCAAACCCGGAGTCTGGCCTTTGAACCTGCCTATCTTGGCACTCCCTCCTTTAGCTCCTCCTCCATTTCATTCAGCCCCTGACCTCAAGTTCAACTGCCCAGGAGGCCAACTTAATTCCACTCTCATGACTCCATTGGTCAAATACCATCAAATCCCGACTTCCATCAGTATAACTGGCTGCATAGATGTCAATCTTCTCCATAGCGCACCCCCTCCCATCTCAACAGTTGCCAGGTCCTGTGTTTGAGGAGCAGATAATAATGGACGTCTCAGGACCTCCCATGATTGGGTAGAAATCCAGGCTCTGGGCGGGTCTTAGTGCCTCACTAAGGGTTACTCAAAGCCGCAGCCTTCTTTGAGAGGCACACCTCGTGCCCATAAGTATTGGTAGTTTAGGTGTCGATCAATAATATTCCTTATGTTGATAAGCAAGCATGCGTCTATCAGAGATTCTATCAATTCAATTCGCTCTTTTCTTCCGAGAACTCTGGCCAGGGTCATTATCATACAGTGTCTATGGATGGTCAATTCTCCTGTCACTCTTCTCTAGTGGGCGGTGCCAAGGTCTTAAGAGGGCAGTCAATTGGTTTACTGGGACTGGGGGGCGGGGCAGCGGCTCCTGTCAGTAGGCGAAATGGCAACGGGGAAGATGCAAATGGCCGCAGTTCCCATAGATGTCTAAGTCAGAAGGCCGGGCCGCGGTGTTTACGGGACACCCAAGCAGACGCGATCGCGGGTGGGGTCATCGGCGACCCAGTGCAAGGACCACGAGGCTCGGTGCGTCGATGGCGGCGCTCTCGGTGCAGGTAGGGCGGCCCCGGGTCCGGCCTCTTCTGCTGGGCGGGTCAGTACTGCGAGGGTCCCGCGGGGAAGCCAAGCCAGGAGCGTGACCTGGGGTTGTCGCTTCTCCAGAACCCGCACTAGGAGCCTCGGTATTCCTAGGCCTCGACCCTAGAATTCTGGCCTCCGCCCACCCTCATTCCGGATCCCTCCCCCAGGATCCCTCCCAGGGCTTCTAGGACCCGGTGTCTCTTCCTGGAGACGCCACCGCCCCTCCCTGCCAGGCTCAAGATCTCTGTACATCTTTCCCAGTAATTCCAAGAACTTGCCTAAAGTTTCCCTATTCCTCAGTGTGCAGACCTGCCCCCGCATGAGCGTCCCCCTACCACAATCCTGTCCCAGGACCCCTACCATCTGCACATCCCTTGCCTTTATGTCCCACTGAACCCCTTACTTGGGTTTCTGTCTTCTGTGTCTGGTCTTCACCCTCACCCTCTCCACGGTGACCGCGATCAGAGAGAGCCCTGTAATCTTTCCTTCTGACTGCAAAGAAACCCATGACTCACCTCTTAAATGGGAAGATTCCCAACTGAATCCACTGACATCAGCTCAGCCTGCTCATGCTTTGGCACTGCAAAAGCAAGGGCACCCTAAAAAACAACAACAACAAAACCCCAAAACAAACAAACAAAAAACCCAAAACCTAAACAAAACAACAACAAAAAACTTCTAGTCTTCTGAAACTGTTGCTGATCTTGACCCAGCTTCCTGAGGAAAAGAACACGCAGAACTTCCCAAAAGATAATGCTGAATCCCCTCCCCCATAGTCACACCCTCTCCATCCATCTTACTGAGAGGCACACATACAGATTGGAGTCACTTATATTCCCCTAACACAGAAACCTAGGGGCTCAATAGACCCAGGCCCATGAGTGTCTCTCTCTCTCTCTCTCTCTCTCTCTCTCTCTCTCTTTCTCTCTCTCTCTCTCTCACACACACACACACACATAGCTGAGAACTTCTACACACCTCCTGCAACCCCATTATCCCATCCCCCTCAACAGACAAAAGGACAGAAAACTGGGAGGTGACAGCACTGTCCCAGCAGCTTGCTTGTCCCTTCCACTCCATTCTCTTTGAGTTGTGATCACGTTGGACCTCTAGAGGGTGTCAGGGCCTAGAATCTGCCTACAGAAGATCTCTTCCACTTCTTTTTCTCTCTGCCTTGCCCATTTGAATAGGAAGGACAGTCTTTCCTTTCCTACACCAGTGTCTCAAAAGGAGCCACTGTCCATTCCCAAATCATTGACAGCCCCCAACACACACCGTGAGGATTGAGATGTTCCAGCTGCTCCTCTCCCCAATACTAAAATCTGACCAGACTGATGGAGCAGTATCCCAGAACCTATGACAACTGCTGGCCTGAGATGACAGAGCCTGTGCTGCCATCCAAGGTGCTCATCAAGGCCAGTTTCTGATGGCCCTGTGAGTTCTTTCACCCACCACCAATGTTTGGTCAACACAAAAGGGCTTCTCCCTAGAATCTGGGATCTGCTCAGACTGGGTCAGACCTGCAAATATCTCTTTGTTTAAATAATATTTTCAGAAGGGAGGCACATGTGCTGAAGAGGGCTGGGGGAATGTGAAAGGAGGGAATGCTCCAATTGACACCACCCCCACCCGGCATGCGCCACCCCCAGCCAGTCTGCCATTGAGCCAAACTCCCTATATCCCTGGCTCCTTTATGGTTGTGTTGTATTGGATCTTCCCACCCATTCTGCCCCTCAGTTCCCATCATGGGGTGTCATCTGTAATTCCTTCTGGGCTTCTGGGGTTGACTGTGGTGATTTGGAAGGGATTGCAGGTGGTTTAACCCAGGCACAGAGCTGAGGCAAGACAGAGAGGAAAGAAGAGACTATCACAGAACTGGCTGTACTTTGTAGGACTATAAGGTGTGAGTAGAATCCAGAAGAAGCCAGCCCTGACTGAGCATTTAGTATGCCTGGAAAGACCCAGATAAAACACCTGGGCTTCCTTGTAGAGTATTTACAAATAAATTCTGGAAAGATTTGAAAGGAAAACTCATCTTGGTTCAGAGCCTCAACTTTTCCATGTGGAAAATGGGGAGATAAGTCCTTATAATACTAGTACTCTGTGCTACAAGGGAACCAATTAGGTGTGGCCTTGTGTGTTTCCTGGGAGCAATGCAAAAGATAACAGTGGGGGTTAGCAGAACAGATCCCAAGCACAACTATCAAAGTTGGTAGCATCACTGGCTCTGATGACCCATGTCCTCAGTGGATAGTAGTCATATCTGAAGTACTTAGCCATCTTTCCAGAAGCTGGCTTAAATCAAGATTAAAAAAATGAAGGAAAAAAGATGTTCTGTTGTGGGACTTGGAGTGATCCAGGGCTCTCCTGAAAGGACTGGGGACATGGGAAGCTTCTGGCCAGCTATCCTGATGTCCCATATACACTCCTGTGCAAGTGACAGAAGTTTGTCATGTCCATTAGAAAGTAAGAGTTCATGAACACTTGAAGGTCATGTGGCACAAAAGAATCTGCAAGACCTCCTCCCACTCCCCAGTGTCTGTACCACAGTGGAGTTTTAAAATTTATCATTTTAGTCATGTAGTGACCTGTCCATTGAAGTAATAGTATGAGAATTTGCACGTGGAACATGGCTTTCGTTTTCAGACCAGAACAGTAGGAACAGTTTACTGTGTATACTGCAGAGTTAAACAAGGTAGGCAATAGTTAGATCAGAGACAAAATTTGAAGAGAGACACCTGTTGGTGTCACCATTATGAAGAAAGACCTGATTGGGACAGGGTGAGTGATTTTTTTTTTTCCGAGACAAGGTTTCTCTGTGTAGCCCTGGCTGTCCTGGACTCGATTTGTAGACCAGGTTGACCTCGAACTCGCAGAGATCCACCTGCCTCTGCCTCCCAAGTGCTGGGATTAAAGGCATGCGCCACCACACCTGGCCCTGAGTGATTTTGTAATTGCCCAGCATGTCTGAATTCAACCCTATGAATGCAAAAAGACCAGATTAGTGGATGTACAATTTGAGGAGGTTAGATTGAGTGAATGAATATTGAAATTCCAAATAAAGTATTGTCCTAAATGAGATATGTGCAGTCCTTGTTGTCATAGTTAAATCAGCTAAGAAATATGAGACACAGGCCATTTGGTGTAACTCTGTGTGTCATGTTACAGATTTCAGCAGCTAACATTGCACATGGGACAAGATCAAACAGTATCTTATTAATGCCACTCCCTCTACCAGGGAAGGGCACGCTCTTTAAAAATTAGTAGAACTATGTGGTTTTTTAATTTTATGTAGCTCAGGCTTGCTTCAGGGTTTGCAAATGAGAATTGTTTTGAACACCTAATCCTGCCTCTGCTGCCCAGTGCCTGGAGGACAGTTCTGCGGTTCTTTCAGATAGAGCCCTGACTGCTCAGTGAGAAGGAAAAAGGCCAGTGAATGAGTACCCTTTGACCTCTCTAGATTTTGGGGGGGAATTAAAAATGAAGAGGGACCTGTATAAGAAGTGAGTTCACTGACCAACGTTGAAGCTGGTGAAGTCACAGCACAGGAAGGGATGGGGAGGAAGGAAGGTGAGAGCTTTCCTGTGTTGACAGTAGTTTACATTAGCAATGAGTGGTCAGGTAATCAATTTTAGATGATCAATAAAATTCCAAAGTGTCCATTTGTTGGATTCACAGCCCAGGGCTATCTAGATTCTGGATAAGGAACTGAACTTATATCTACAAACCAAATTATTGCAGTTACACTAGGTCAAGCAACACAGAAGATCTTGACAAGCTGTTGTGGCTCAGTTAACAGAATGTTATTCTTCCTGTCTGAAAATCCATAACCTGAGAGAAAAGGTGTGAGTAATACTTTATTGTTCTAACACATATGCCTAGTCCCTGGAGAATACTGGACCATAAGCCTTTTTCAACTTTTAAAAATAGTTTTTGAGATTATAATTAAGTTGTTTCAACTTTTTCATTCCTTCCTACTGTTAAGTCTCAAACCTGGTACAAATGATGGTGATGACTGTTTAACAAATCAAAGCAGACATGGCTACCAGGTTCTCCCAGCATCCCTTGGTCCCTACCTGGTACAGGGTAATGGCGGCATATCCTACCGTGTAGCCCAGTGGTTGGGAGATTTTTCTCTTAGCTTCTCTTCCTTAGTAATCCAACCATTTTGGTTACCTGGTCTTTTTCATCTATCATTTCCCATCCTGGGCTCTTTGTCTGGTTCTCCCCTCTCCTCTCCTCCCTCTCCTCACATGGGTCACAGTCATGTCAACTCTGTACTCAGATGTCCAGATGTCCCTCCTGTGGAAATGTATTTTCTTGATCTATAATATACTTTCTATTCCACCATACCTAAAGGCTGTCATGTCCTTTCCTTTTTATTTTTATTTTTTTTCATTTACCTCCCTTTAAAGTTCCTTGTTTTCAAATTCATAACCACTTTTTCCTTCAGTTGTTGTTATTGTTTGAATTTGACTGAAGTTTTGCTGCAGGATTTCCCAGCTATGAGGTAGAGATGGCTGCACTGGACATTGAGAGTGTAGTGGAGTGTTCACATGAAGGACCCTGTATCTTGTAAGATAAGCATGTGCCCTGGAAGGGTGGAAGATTCTACTTAAATATGAATTTCTCAGAGTGTGGCTCTGTCTGCCTCTATGGTGGAAGGGCAAAGCTGGGAAGACCTGTGCTCTCTGAGTTACTTGATCTATGATTTTCCATTGTAGGACCAGCTAATGTCCTGAGGCCCAGATGACTGGTCCAAGCTAATGGTGCACTCTGGGAAGGCTTCGAAATCTGGAATTAATACCAGTGGGAGGTAGCTTGCAGTTTTTTCCCAAGATTCTGGTTGGTTTCCGCTGGAGTGAGCTGTGAGTGAGACCACAGTCCTTGAGCGAGCTGTGAGTGAGACCACAGTCCTTGCCATGGTGAGTGTGTGTGTGTGGGGGTCTCTGTCCCCAGACCAGGAAGAACAGGTCTGCTGAGCTTATCAGAGTCCAATTTGCTAGGACTGGGGTGGACTGGGAACCAGACTGTGGCTCTGTTCATATGCGTGGTGACCTGGGCTAAGTCCCTTGGCCTAGGAGCCTCCCTGAGTGTGGATTCCCTGGGGAGGGGGAGGCTCTGCAGCTCTGGCCATAGGAAGCTGTGGTGCTTATAATATCACTGTGCGGAGTGCACACACAGGTGGTTTTTGCTATAAAGTGGGAAGACAGATTGGAAAACTGAAAGTTTTCAATTCTAGAAGTTCTGAACATTGCATTCTCCATTCTGATTTGTGTAATAAATTTTAGAAATAGTTTAAAAACTGGGAGCAAGTAGGAGATGGGGATCATCCTTCAGCAAGATTAACATCCTTTTAGATTTTTTTACCACCACCATCTACAATTGGGTGATACAGTGAAATTCAGTTCCAGGGTACAAAAGATGTTGCTGAGCTGCAGAATTTTTTCAGGTGTGCATGGTGCTGTGCAGTTGAAAAGGTCAGTTTCCACATCTTGGGTCATAACCCATTTGGAAGGAAACAGAGTTTAAATTACTATTCAAAATTGTTTTGTTTGTGGGCATCAGTATGGTCGGGTTTGCCTGAAATCACAAGGGGACATGAATGGTTGCAGAGCCATAGCCCACCTTTATGATAACCTCAGTTAACACAGAGAGCTCTGTGGTAGACACCTCTCTCTTTGGAAAAAAAGATCAGTAGTATCTGGGGGGTCAGAAATATAACAGTTTAGGTGTCACTTTGAGTTATTTTCAGGGAAGTTGTGAATCTGTGTTCATTTAATTTTTATACACATACAATCATGGGTAACATTGGTCTAGTTCATAGTTTTCCTGGCTGAGTTTCCTTGGGTATTTTGATGAAAACTTTACCATAATTTGTGGTTTTCTTTTTGGATTTTCTTCCCATCCCTTAATTTTTTTTTTTTTTACAAATATTATACACTTCCTTGATTGCTATAATTTTATGGTAAGTACAGAAGTCACATTTTGCCTATGTGCGTACTACAGCTTCATAATCTTACTGAAAATTATGCATTTTTTTTCACATGGCAGAAAGCTTTAGAATCAGCTTTCCTGTTATAAGTTGTTACAAATTTTCTTTGGATTATATTGAATTCATGCTACAAACTTAGCATACCCAATATCTCTTTTTTCTTTTTCTTTTGAAAATGCATCAGTTTAATGGTGTGTTTATAGTTGCATAAAATAAAAGACATTATTCTATCGTGTATGAACCTGAAACTGATGTGAAATAATGTACAAAGCCATAGAAACAGGCCTATAGTATAGTGTTTGTGACACAGAATATGTTGTTAGGGCCACATAAAAGATCACTAAGGTTAATTTAATTAAGAAAACAAATGAATGGAAATAAAACACACTCCAGAATTGAGCAATGTATCTGAATGTGATACGGTATTGTATATTAGCATGCAAAATACACTCTGATATCAGTAGGTTAGTATTTTCCACAGATATCACCTGAAATGAGTTAAAACCATCTTCCGTTGTTACAGTTGATGTAAAATTGCACATATTTACTGTATGTATTCTGAGGAATTTGGGCATAATACCCAGACCCAGCAACCTTCTGTGGATCCCAGCAGTCTTCCCAGTGTATTTTCCGTGCACTTGAAATTAGTGTTGAGAAGTATAAGAATTCTCATGGTCACTGCAGGTATATTCATGGTGGCCTAAGTATGAAAATGACCTCAGTGCTCATTTGTTATGCCTCAGGAAGACATTGTGTTAAAGGAGTGAAGGCAATAGCAATGATTAAAGGATTATACAATTATAAAGGACTCTCACAGACAGTGCTGTATTAGTCATGAAACAACATATACTTACAGATTAAATAGTGTCAAAGCATTTCTTTTTCCCATCTGATTTTACTCTTTAGTTCACTCTTATTTGTCAGATGCGTGTGAGAGTTTCAGCAATCTTGTCTACGCTGCACGTAACAATAGAAAATGAAAGGCAGGGCTGGAGAGATGGCTCAGCTGTTAAGAGCACTGGCTGCTCTTCCAAAGGACCCGAGTTCAAATCTCAGCAACCACATGGCAGTACACAGCTGTCTAATTGCCAGGTGTGGTGGCGCATGCCTTTAATCCCAGCACCCAGGAGGCAGAGGCAGGTGGATCTCTGTGAGTTCAAGGCCAGCCTGGTCTACAAAGTGAGTCCAGAACAGCCAAGGATACACAGAGAAACCCTGCCTCAAAAAAAAAAAAAAAAGGCAGAAAACACAGAAGCTAGCGGAAGCCATCATCTTCAAAGGATTTCTTTTAAATGCTCTTTTAGATGGTATGTGGAGAAGAAAAATGAAATATCAAGTCTTTTGTTGAATGAGTTGTTAGAGAAATGAGAAGCAAATGTGCTATTATAGTATACTATAAAACTGCACAAGGTTGATTTATTTGGATGTATGAGGACTTTTTGCCAAAGAGTTAGAATGCATTAAAAATTAAAAATGAGGTGAAGAAACAGACTTGGAATTTCCATAATGGCAATAAATTATAGTTGAACAAAAATATAATAGCCTTAGATAAGTGAGTCATTTCCTTTTTATTCTTCTGATTAAATAATCTGCCTTAGATGGTAACACTTTCATTTCTATTTTGGAGCATGTGTTTACACATTTAACATTGTCATACAATGGTTTGTTAATGTTAAATATATAATTAATGTAGGCATACTGTGTAACATTACATATGTATTTCTGTTATTGGAATAGTTATTCAAAAACTAGTTTTCCTTAAAAAGAAGCAAGCATATTCTTTTGGGATGAAATGAACAGGAACCTCTGTAATGCCTCAATATAATTGTAAGGTAGTGAAAGATAACACAAAAAATGACCTGAGTTTGTTTCTTTCATGTGTATATGTCACATTGCTGAGAGCAAACTTTTTGATTTCACAGATCTAGCCAGGGCCCAAGAGTGAGCTTGTCATGGACTCCTGTGTGATGGTCACCCTCCACACAAACAGAACGAGAACTGTATCTGTCAAAATCCTGCTTTTCCTCTCTTCACTATTTCATTTTTGTTTTAATTATTTTCCTTCTTTGCATTTTCATATAAACAATATTGAATTAATTTTTTTAATTGGGAACAGATTCTTCTCTCATACAATATATCCTGACCATTGTTCCCCCCGCACTCCTCTCAGAAACTCCACACCTCTCCACTCCTCCTCTACTAGAGATCCATTGGCCTTCTTCTGTTTCCTCTTCAGAAGAAGCAGACTTCCAAGAGAACACAGCCAAACAGGACAAAACCACATACAAAAAGACGAGGTGAATGTCCTCATATTAAGGCTAGACATGGCAACTAAATAGGAGGAAAACAGTCTCGAGTACAGGAAAATGAACCAGAGGTACACCTGCTCCCACTGTTAGGAGTCCCAAAAGCACTAAGCTAACAGCCATAATGTAGTAGTAACAGAGGATCCTGAACATTCCCATGTAGGCCCCATGCTTGCTATTTAAATCTCTCTGTGAATGTCCTGCAAAATCCAGGTAGTGGAATGCGTGGGTTCCCTTTTGTGGCCTGGGCCTCAAGTTAAGTCAAACATTTGTTGGCCACTCAAACAAGTTGGCTACCACCATGTCCCAGCACATCTTGCAGGGAGGACAGATTGTAGGTGGAGGGCTTTGTAGCTGGGCTGGTGTTCAGATTTCTATTGCTTAGCCTGTAGAATATCTTCTCTCCCCAAATAGAATAGAACATAGAAGTGAGGCTCCAATCCTGCACCCATTTGACCTCTATACCAAGTGACATGTATGGAAGTTGTCCTCAGAAATGAGGTCCTGCTGTCAGTTTGCAGAGAACAAGGTTTTGTCCTAGCATCTTATTGGTTGTTTAAGGATCTTTAAGGTACCTCCTTGACCAAGAACTCAACCAAATATAACCCATTCCCAACACTGAAGCCCTGCCTGGCTATAAAGGATGACCAGTTCAGGTTCCCTATCTTCCAGTACTAGGAGTCCTCACTAGGGTCACTTCATTAGATTCAAGGATATTACCAATGGACTAGGTTTCTACACTAAGTCCTAAATGCCCTGTAATTCCAGCTGTTTCTCCCTGAATTGTACTCTCTCCTGAAATCCCCCAACTTATCCCTCCCACCCCTGTTCCCATGCACCCCAGTCTACCCACATAATCTATTCTATTTCCCCTTTTCAGAGAGATCCATGCTTCCTCCCTGTAGCCCTTCTCTATCTAACCTCTCTGGCTCTGTGGAGTATAGCTTGATTTTCAGTTACTTAATAGCTAATATCCATGTAAAAGCCAATGCATACCATGTCTATCATTCTGGGTCTGGGTTACCTCACTTAGTATGATTTTTTTTTCTACATGTATTCATTTACCAGTACATTTCATGATGCCT
>CAJQZJ010032807.1:6109462-6155264 GCA_907164525.1 Lophiomys imhausi
CAAAAATCAGCCTGTCTTGCTTCCATAGTGCTGGGATTAAAGGTGTGCTTCTCAATGTGCACAATATCATTGACATTGAAAACTTTTCTTTTCTTTCTTTCTTTCTTTCTTTCTTTCTTTCTTTCTTTCTTTCTTTCTGTTTTTTGTTTTCTGAGACAAGGCCTCACTATGTAGCCTAGGCTGTTCTTCAACTCATTAGGTAGACCAGGCCTGCCTCTGCCCCTGCCTCCTGAGTGTTGGATTAAAGGCATGTGCAAACACACCCTGCTCTCATTAATAGCCTTTACTCTGTTACTTCAACAATGATCATGAGGAGAGCGCAATGGTGTGCGATCTCACTAACCTCTCACAGTAAACAAGCACCCTCAGCTCACTTTTCCCTCTGGCCCAATTTCACAGACCGAGATGGTATTTGAACCCACGACCGACCCATGGTCCCTAGAGCCAGGGTTTGACAAGCACTGCGCATGCCCCTAGGCAGTCAGCAGGAACCTGGGGCTTCCAAGGCGGGAGGAGGTGGAGCCGAGATCTTCCCAGGCCCCACCCCCAGCCTCCTCCCCTGGGACACACCCCCGAGTGCGGCCAGCTACCAATCAGAGTGCGCGCAGCAGCAGGTCCGGTTCCAAAGCTTCAGGGCTAGGCGGGTAAGAGGAGAGCGGGAGAACGCGGTGGGTGATTGGGTGTCCAGGACACGTCTGGCTGGCTGGATGTGTCATCGGCCAGAGGCTAGGGCAGGGCATCGGCCCGGACAGGGTCTTGGGGCGAGGACAGCACCCGTCCAGGGCCAGACGCCACTTCCCAATCCCCCCTCTCCTCCCCCATCCCGAGTGGAACGCCCCAAGATGGTCCCGGTCGGCGGTCGCCAGAGCTCCGGTGGCGGCGGTGGCGGCAGCAGCGGCGGCGGCGGGGATAGGCTCCCCATGCCGCACACGGTGTGGTTCAGCCCAGGCAGCCGCCACAACAGCCGCTGCCGCCGGGACGTGGGCGCCCCTAGGGTCCCTGGCAGTGGTTTGGGCCGTGCTGGCGTCACAGAATTGGGAGTGGACGCTGCCCTGGGCACCAATTCTCAGTGTGGGGACAGTCCTGACATTTTTACAAAGATTTGGGGACGGGGAAGTCTTGGTGGGGCGACCGGGGCTTTTATCTTTTTGACCAGGTCGCACACTATCTGTTGCCCAGGCTGGCTTCGAACAATGCAAAGTAGTGTCAACATAAATCAGTAAATGAAATACATCACATAAACAAACTCAAGGACAGAAACCACTTTATTTCAGTTGATCCTGAAAACCTATTTGACAAAGTTTAACATGTTTTTGTAATTAAAAAAAAAAATCTGGAGACTGTAGGAACAGATGAAAAATAAGTCAATATAATAAAGGCTATATACAATAAACCTACATCCAACATTATATTAGAGACACACTGAGCATTTCCTCCAAAATCAGGAATGAGATAAGGAAAGATGCCTACTCTCCCCTATCTTATTTGATAGTGTCAAAATCTTATATTTAACTATTAGACAAGAGAGAGACAAAAAAGGATTAATAAGAAGGGAAAAAGCCACAATCTCCTTATTTCTTTTGTGTGACAGGTTCTTACTATGTAGCCCTGGAATATGTAGACCAGGCTGATTTCACAGTCATGGAGATCTGCCTGTTTCTGTCTCTTGAGCCCTAGGATCAAAAGTGTGTGCTACCAAACCCAGCATATTTCATGTTTTGTAGTTTTTTAAGAGTTTTTTTTGAGGAGGGGGCTCAAGACAGGGTTTCTCTGTGTAGCCCTGGCTCTCCTGGACTCACTTTGTAGAGGAGGCTGTCCTTGAACTCAGAGAGATTAACTTGTCTGTGCTTCCTGAGTGCTGGGTATTTTTTTAAAGTCTTTTGCTGAAGCTTAGACTGTTGTGGAATTTATGGAAATTTTCCTGTCTCAGTCTGTCAAGTGCTAGATTACAGATATTGGCCACCACACTTAATGACTCATGTCTTTTTATGTTTGTTCATTTTGGCTCGGGCGTTCAGTTTGTCTTTGTTCAATAGAGACAGCAATTTTCTTTTTTTTTACGTGGTTGTACTGGGAATGGGACCCATGGCTTTACATATACTAAGCAAATACATTAACAGTGAGCCCCAGCCCTAGGCACATTTACCTGTATCTTCCTGTTATGGGGTATTTTGATTCTCTTCAGAGTTTGTCATAGGCTGACAAGTTATTTTTACCTGTGGCAAAAATCTAAGTCAAATAGCATTTAGTGAATGAAGGACTTTAAGCTTCAGGGATGATTTAGAAACAATTGTGTCTAAGTCAGTCTAAAACTGACTTCTCTTGTTGATTTTTACTTTAGGCTATTAAGCAGGAAAAAGGTTCAGGATTCTCAACAATAGTCTTTTTTTTTAAACATTTATTTATTTATTATGTATACAGTATTTGCTCTACATATATGCCCGGGCACCAGATTTCAATGTAGATGGTTGTGAGCCACCATGTGGCTGCTGGAAATTGAACTCAGGACCTTTGGAAGAACAGCCAGTGCTCTTAACCTCTGAGCCATCTCTCCAGCTCAACAATAGCCTTTTTGTAGAATATGCTCACCTAGGACAAGCAGAGAAAGTGCATGAGCCAGAGATACCTTTTAACCTCTAAGCCAATGTTTTGGGGCTAAAAGTGACTGGCTCCTTTGGAAGTGAGAACTAACACATTCCAATTGTGGGCATAAGTCCCTGTTTCCCCATCAGTGAATTGTAAGCTCAGGGACACTCCTGGAAGTCTGCCCTGGATCAAGGATGAAACAGATGCCCCTACTAGAGTTATCAATGGGAGTGGCAGTCAGTTTTCCTTACTGTGACAAACTACCAGACATAATTAAATTATAAGGAGGAAAGGTCTGATTTGGTTCAGTTTTGGAGGTTCTAAGCTGCTCTTCCAAAGGAACCAAGTTTGGTTCCTAGCACCCATGTTGGTTAGCTTGCAATTACCTGTAACTTCAGCTGCAGAGGAACTCACTTATGGTCTCTGAAAGCATTTGCATTCATAATCACATACACAGGCACATACATATGTAACTAAAAATATACTTAATCTTAAAAAAAAATATGTACCTTTGAAGGCTGTTCAAGATCCAAACTCAGGAAAGTGTTCTGAGATGCGACACCGGAGAGTGTACAGTGTTTGTCTGGGGACAGATTTCACAGTTTCTATGTTCCAAGAGTGAGCTCTGTATTGATCGGGCAGTTTAACTTGTCCTGCACCGTCAGCATGGAAATGAGGCTAACAAACGAAGCATTTCCACCTCAGTCATCTTAGTTCCCACCTGAATTCACAGTTCACGTACTGGTTTTGACTTCATCCTTCCCCCATTTAAAACGGTTTTTATTATAGTCTTATGTTGGTAAATAGCCTGGTCTCTCTACTCACATCCCTATCCTTGCACCTCGAAGGAAGCTAAAACACATATCTCCCTTCGTCTCCATGGCATCTGTCATAGATTGCTACACAACTAGTTGTGGCAGTCTGAATGGTGGCAGTGGTCCACATGTCAGTCTTCATCTGAGTCAGTAGGGCCAATGTACTGGCAGATGGCATTATAGTGGAGCTCCACCACCTGATTCTCTCTTTCAAGTTGCACCAAAGCCTGACTCTGCACTGTGTTCCGACTCATAAGAAGTCCTACCTGAAGAGAGATGGGATAGGGTCAGCAAGGTCAGCCCAGATCCTCAGTGATTTTCAGACTCTCATTACCAGGCATGTGAATCACCTTTCCAGCATGTGGTCCCAGTACCACCATCACACGGTGGCCCTCTTCCTTGGGAACCAGGGTTTCCAGCATGTGTTCTCTCACACCTGAAGATGAGGGAGAGGGGAATGAGGTCACAGCATGGGCCACCCTGGCTAGATCCTGTCAGGCAGGCCTTGGCTAATATTTACTACAACTACTACTATGTCTTTTTATTTTTTAAAGAGCTGAGGACCAAACCCACGGCCTTGTGCTTACTAGGCAAGCACTCTACCACTGAGCTAAATCCCCAACCAAGAAACTACACTTATAACCTGTTTATAGATGGAGTCCCGCTCTACCCATTTCACAGGTGAGAAAACCAAGGAGTGCTCCACAGAAATAACAACTATACAGGAACATTTTTCTACAGAAACTATGTACTGGGCATGTTGTCAGCCTGCCCTGCAGTGTGAGCTCAGTACACTTCTTCCTGTAAAGGCAATAGTTTTGATAGGGACAAATAGTCATTTTCATGCTAATCTGACATGGAAAACACACTGGGTTTAGGTAATCCCTCTCAAGGAAGTTACCTGCTCTGGAAGACAATGCTGGGCCTTGCAAAGAACCTGAACCCCGCCTGACTTCCCAGCTCCTGGCCTCAGATACCATTTTTTTCTTTTCTTTACTTTTCCCTCCCTCCTCTCTCTTTCTCCTTTTCCTTTTAAAACAGCATTTTAAGGGCTGGAGAGATGGCTCAGAGGTTAAGAGCACTGACTGTTCTTCCAAAGGTACTGAGTTCAATTCCCAGCAACCACATGGTGGCTCACAACCATCTATAATGTGATCTGATGCCCTCTTCTGGCCTGCAGATGTACATGGAGATAGAGAACTCATATACATCAAACAAATAAATAAATATTTAAAAAAACAAAAACAAAAAAAACAGGATTTTGAGGGCAGGCATCTTTAATCCCAGCACTCAGGAGGCAAGAGGCAGGCAGATCTCTGTGAGTTCAAGGCCAGCCTGGTCTACAAAGTGAGTCCAGGACAACCAAGGATACACAGAGAAATCTTGTCTTGAAAAAACGAAACAAAACCCTCTCTCTACCAAAAAAAATTAACCCAAACAAAAATAAAACAGGATTTTACACTGCAGCCCAGGTTAACCTGGAACTCACCATAGTCCAGGGTGACCTTGGACTTGTACGAATCTTGCCACAGCCTCCCAAGTACAGGAATGGATCCGTTCCTTCTCTCCAGCCCCTTTCTTTATTATCCTCTAGGATGGGAATATCCCATTTATAGTGTCTTAGACTTACCCTCCAGAACTCGGCCTTCATCTGTTCGACACACACAAGTATCTGGGCTCAGGACATCTTCAATTGTCATCTAGAGAGATGAAAAGGAGGAAGATGGCTTACTTCCTCCTATTAGTAAGAAAAAGAAAGCTAAAGGGCCCAGTCCCTGGGTGAGGAAAGGAACTCAGGTTGTGGAGTTTATACCTTGGTGTTGTAATACTGGCCACCCTTATGCAGTTTGTCAATGAAGCGCACACATAAGTCTCTGTGCAGCCAGTGCTTGTTTTTAGATGCTGCTTTCTCACTCTTGGCCCCAGGTCCATCCTGGCTGTGGAGAAAGCCAGCATCTAGCTTAGTTTTTTGTCACTCCCATGTTGCAGCCACTCTATCTTTAAAAGCTGTAAAGTCCACCCCTCTGCTCTTCCCAGTTTCTTCTATGCCCTGCCTTGCCCTGGAAGTCTTTCCTGACTGCTTGAGCCACCCCATACCTTGCTTTCTCCTGCAAGCCCAGAGGCCCAGGCTCCTACTCAGTTCCTACCGGTCTAGAGGGTGTTTCTGCTTCCTCTCTGAATCCTTCTGCCTCTTCAAGTCCTCCTGATCCTGGAGGGTTCTGTTCTGTTGTTCTATGGAAGTTTTGGTCATGTGGCCTGTTCAAGGGTATAGATAGGGACAGCAAGAAGAAAGCCTCAGGCTGGAGAAATGGCTCAGTAGTTAAGAGCACTAGCTACTCTTCCAGATGTCCTGAGTTCAATTCCCAGCAACCACATGGTGGTTCACACCCATCCCAAATTGTGATCTGATGCCCTCTTCTGGTGGCAGGTGTGCATGCAGATAAAGCACTCACATACATTAAACAAACAAACAAACAAACAAATAAATCTTAAAAAGAAGAAAGCCTCGCTGTTTCACTGGCATTTCCTCTCAAGGGCCCTTGTCCTCCTACCAAAGGCCCCATTTCCTATCCACCTCCTTCAAGAAGTTCCTGTCAACAACTACCCAGCCTATAACAAAGACACTAGAGTCCTAATGGAGTGGAAGAACAGCTGCAGTACCTCTATGCTGTCCCTCTTACAACCATTACTGTTCTGTTTGCCTCTCCTTTGCTCACACCCTAACCCTAGTCTCATATTTAGCAAAAGAGAGGACTATCACTCTAAATACACGAGGGCCTCCTGGGGTAGGAAGTGATTTTCATATCCATTTCTTTCTGCTTAGAGAGGATGAAGATGCAGGGTATTAGTTAGGTCAATAACACTTCTTAGGTAAACTGCACAAACTAGGCTGAGGGCAAGGCTCCTTGGTAGAGCCCACTTAACATTGTCAAGACTCTGAGTTCTATTCCCAGTACCACCAAACCAAAAATGAATAAACTACTTTTTTTTTGAGTCAGGGTTTTTCTGTGTAACAGCTCTGGATGCCCTGGACTCACTTTGTAGACAAGGCTGGCCTCGAACTCACAGATATCTGCCTGCCTCTGCCTCCTAAGTGCTGGGATTAAAGGTGTGCATTACCACTGCCCAGCGAATAAACTACTGTTTTCCCTTCTCAACCCTAACCTCTGACTGGAAGTCACACACTGCTCTCCCTCCCTGCAGATCTGGAGAGAGCCTGCTTGTCTCCATGCTTCTCTTAGTCTCCAGCTCTAAAAAACTCACCTGGCGGGGCTGGGGAGATGGCTCAGTGGTTGAGAGCACTATCTCCTCTTCCAGAGGTCCTGCGTTCAATTCCCAGCAACCACATGGTGGCTCCCAACCATCTCTAATGAAATCTGATGCCTTCTTCTGGCATGCAGGGGTAAGCTCTCATAGATGCAAAATAAATAAACAAATCTTAAAAAAATAACAAAAAAATCTCACCTGGCTGTGAGGCGTGACTATCAAACTGCTGCTGGGAAACAGGCTGCAGGCAATACTCACTAACGGTCACAATTCGGCTGCCTACTGCCAGCCGTACCATGGCTCGTACATTGTCAGGATCAAGGCCTTCTACCTAAGGTGGGAGGTGGAAATAAGGCAGAGGGTAAATGGACTACTGCAGCTAGGCCCAAAATGTCTAGGTCTTACCTCCAACAGGCTTGAGCTCTTTGTGTCTCTCACCGTGCTGTGACCTTTTTGTTTGCTTTGTTTTTTAATATAAGTTCTCACTCTGTAGCCTGGCTGCTCTCTACCTCAGGGAACCACCAGCCTGAATGCTGTGATTAAAGGTGCACACCACTGTGCCCAAATGTATGCTGTGATCTTTGATGGTTAAGATTAGGCATGGTTCCTTTCTCTCCTTTCCTAAACCATGACTCCTGAGAAATGGGACCAAGCATATGTTCCTGTGTCTTCCTTAGCAAAATGTAAAACAAAGACTTATGTGTATATGTGGTGTACATACACTGACTTGTACCTACTGTTTGTGTGGTATGTGCACATGTGTGTGGAGGACAGATGTTGACATGAGGTGTCTTCCTGGAATGCTCATCACCGCATGCTTTTTCCTTTGAGACTATGTAGCTAGCCCTGCTTGGCCTGGAACTCACTATATTACCAGGCTGGCTTCAAAGTTACCAAGACCTGCTTGCCTTTACCTTTTTTTTTTTTTGGTTTTTCCGAGACAGGGTTTCTCTGTGTACAAATCCCTGGCTGTTCTGGACTCCCTTTGTAGACCAGGCTGGCCTCGAACTCACAAAGATCTGCCTGCCTGCCTCCCAAACCTTTGCCTTTTTTGTTTTCTTGAGACAGGGTTTCTCTGTGTAGCGCTGGCTGTCCTAGACTCACTCTGTAGACC
The DNA here is from genome assembly GCA_907164525.1 of Lophiomys imhausi. Taxonomy (NCBI): domain Eukaryota; kingdom Metazoa; phylum Chordata; class Mammalia; order Rodentia; family Muridae; genus Lophiomys; species Lophiomys imhausi. The sequence continues at coordinate 6,117,245 of CAJQZJ010032807.1, forward strand.
AGGCTATCCTTGAACTCAGAGATACGCCTGCCTCTGCCTCCAGAGTGCTGGGATTAAATGCGTGAACCACCTTACTTTGAAATTTTTATTTATGTGTGTGCATGTTTTGCCTGTATGATGTGTCTGTACACCATGTATGTGCATGCCTGGTATCTGCTGAGTCCAGAAAAGGGTGTTGGATCTCCTGGGATTGGAGTTACAGACAGTTGTGAACTGCTATGTGGGTGCTACAAACCAAGCACAGGTCCTCTGGAAGAGCAGCAAGTGCTTTTAACTACTGAATCATCTCTCCAGCCCCCAGCACCTCTTTTGAGATAGTGAACCTGGAGATCATTGATTCAGATATGCTGGCTGACCAGTGAGCTCCAAAGATCCACCTAGAGTCTCTACTCCCCAGCACTGGGTTATAGATGCACGTATGCCCAGTTTTATGTGGGTGCTGGGGATCTAAACTCATGTCCTGTTTGCATACTAGTCACTCATTTTACACACTGAGACATCTCCCTAACTCTCACTTTTTTAAAGATAGGATCCAAGCTAAACAAGTGTTTGTCATAATGCATAGGCTGGTCTTAAACTTCCAGCAATTTTCTTGTTTGAGCTTCCTAAGTATTGGGTTTGCATGCATAAGCCACCAAGCTTGCTTCAACCATCCTTTAAATACTTAAGTTTCATGGAATTCGTGGGAGGTGACATTTTTCCCCCTTTACTTGAGAACCAAGGCTCAAGAAGGCCCAGCAAATCATTCTGGAGTACCCCCTGAAGCAGTGGGCCAGGCAGGTCTGCAAGACTAAGACTTACAGGCCTGGAGTTCAGCAGTTAAGACAAGTATCACTGTTGCAGACCTGAGCTTGGTTCCCAGCATCCATGCCAGGTTAACTCACACGACTTGTTAATCCAGCTATAGTGGGGATCTAATGTTGAGCACCTGTACTCACCTATACATATCTACACACATAAACATATTTTTGTTGTTTTGAGACAAGGTGTCTCTATGTATCCTTGACTGGTTTGTAATTCATCATGTAGACCAGATGAAATTCATAGAGATCTACTGGCCTCTGCCTCTGGACTGCTGGGATTAAAGGCATACATCACCATACTTGGCTAGATACATACATAATTTAAAAAATAGTCCCATGAAGATCTTTGCATTGTGGGAGTGTCTTCCTTTCTCATCCCCTGGCCATTTTGGTGTTTGCTCTTGGTTGGGGGAATGTCCTGAACATAAGATAGGAAGACATTAGCCACAAAGACAGAAAAGTCTCTGTTGTTGATCAACTCCAGGCTCCAGTTTGTTATGAAAAGTGAAAACTAGGTGCTGGGATACAAGCAGACTTTGAAGACGATTGGATAGTTCAAAGCAACATTGGTCACCCTCACCAACAACTGCCAGCTCTGACACATATCTTAGGCTGGCCTTAAACTCTTGGAAATTCTTTTTTCTCAGTCTCCTGAGTGCTGGTATTATTGTTATGTTCCACTATGGGCTGCCTCTTTCTCATGGCTTTATTTTTTTCCTGTTAGGCACCTCTTATACTGAGCTAGATTCCTATTCCTTTAACATTTTAATTTTACTTTAGACAGCTGCTAGGCTGCTTTTGAAATTACTATGTAACCCAAGCAGGTCTTGATTTTGTGATTTCCCTGCCTCAGTTTCCAGAGTGTTAAGATTATAGGCATTTGCCATGACATGTGACTTGGACTGGCAGCCTTTCTACCCACAATTCTGCCTCACTGTGGCCCTCAAATTAATCTTTCCTGCTACTTCACATGGCTTCAGGGATATGTCGTTTTTTACCTTCCCATAGAGGCCTCGGTAAGGGCCAGAAAGGACAACCACAGATCCTCCAGGCACCAACCCTTGATGTTGGTCTTCCTTATTCTTCTTTTGATCCCCATCTGGTCTTGGTGGGTGGTGAGAGTCAGTGGAGGCCAAGGCCTGGGTCTTCATCAGGTGGGCACCCAGTCCTAATCCCTTGGGCCTCAGAGAGGTGACTCGGGGCTTCACTACCCTGCGGAGAGGAATACAGGCTTGTGGGATTACAAATTTTCAGCACAACTCTTCCAGCATCCAAACCCACCTCAGAAATAGTTAAATTTTCAATTTTCTTATGTATACTTATGGTCCATGACACACATGTGAAAATCAGAGGACAACTTGTGGGAGTCTATTCTCTTTCAACCACGTGAGTTCTGAGGTCATCAGGGTTAGAGGCAAGGGCCTTTACCTATCCAGCCATCTCATTAGTCCCACACCTATATTTAGATTACTCTTTCTGCTCTCTAAACAAATATACTAATAACTCTCCTGAAGAAATCATATGATATGTACACAGAGCAAAGAAAACAGTACAGAATGTTCAATACCGATTAGAGTCATATTTGGCTACCAAATGACTTAGGAATTCTTTGGGGTTTACAACTGCAAAGGGATTTTGCTTTTCAGTTCCAGGGATGGAACTCAGGACCTTTTACATGCTAGGCAACCCTCTATCACTGGGCTACACGCCAGCCCAACAAAGGGATTCTAAGTCTATGAAACAAGAGTAAAGATGTTTAGTTTCTGCTTAGTAGGGACTAAATCCTATGTATGTTTCGTGAGCATAGTTTCATTTAAGTCTTGCAAGAAACTTATGAGGTCAGTACAACCACCTGCCATTTTCAGATGAGGAAACTGGTCCAAAAAGAGGAAATGGAATCTTCTTACTGTTTTGAAGGCAAGTCTGAGGTTGTGTGCTTTTTGGTTTGTTCTTTTGCAATAACAAGGCTTGAACCTATGGTCTGTTGAAACCAGCATTTGAAAGAGTAGTGGATAACTACTAAACCGGTGAGGGTGGTAATGTCTTCCCTCACCTAACTGGATGGCTCCAGATTAAAGGTAACCTCAGGGGTCTTGTCTACAAGCATGTCCATCCCTCCACCCTCCACCAAACTCACTGACTGAAAGTATTGCCAATGCCCTTGCCAGGTTTCCATCCCATGCCCCGCAACATTGCCAGCCCATAGGCTTCCACAGGGACCGCCTCGTAGTCGGCTTCATCAGGTACCTATTGGTCAGGCAGGAGAAGGAAGTTAGGCTTTGCTTGGGATGGGCCCTCTGTTTGCAATGCATTTGCTGCCACCCATGGGGTAACTTGAACAGACAACTCACAGGGGAGTTTTGATGTCTTCTCATCACTCCTCACTCTGTTGCTCTACCCCTTAGTCCTTCAATAACAAAACCCTTTTTAGAATTATTTTATTCTATGTGTCTGAGTGTTTTGCTTATATGTATGTGTGTCCGCCATGTGTTGTGCCTGGTTTCAGTGGAGGTCAGGAGAGAGCACTGGATGCCCTGGAGCCATGTGAGTGCTGGGACTGAACCCAGGTTCTCTACAAGTCCAACAACTGCTCTTAACTTCTCAGCCATTGCTCTAGTACTCCTTCTCCCCCATTTGTTTGTTTGTTTGTTTGAGAGAGGATCTTACTACGTAGCCCTGGCTGTCCTGGAACTCTCTATGTTGACCAGACCAGGCTGGCTTCAAACTCACAGAGATCAGCTTGCCTCTGCCTCCTAAGTGCTGGGATTATAGACATGAACTACCACAACTATTATAGAGGATGGAGAGAGAGTTCAGTGATTAAGAGCCATGGTGTACATACATACATGTAGTAAAAAAATCATACACATGAAATAAAAATAAATATGCCTAAAGATTTTTAAAAGGGCCTATTCTATGGAAAGTGCTTTGTTAGTGCTGAGGGTAAGGAACTAATAGAGTGGAAAACCTCTGTTGAGGCTTATATTCTAGTTGTCAAGACCTACATAAATCAAATTCTGAAACCATGATATAGCAGGTGATGATACAGCAGGTGAAGAAACATGTTATAAAGAAAAATAAAGCAGTGCTGTGCAGTGGCACTGTCCACTATGGTCAGCTATGTGTGAGGTGAGGAAGGAGTATGGCTTAAGTCCAAGAATTTGAAACCAGCCTGGGTAACATGGTAAAACTACCATCTCAAAAACAAAAACAAAAACCTGTTTAAGGGAATGTAACGGGAGAAGGGTGCCACCAACCTATTTCATCTGAGAGATAAATGACAGAAGAAGGTATGAGGATATAAGAAGAAGAGTACTCCAAACAGACTCAGTTGTAAAAATAAAGGCCTACTGGGCCTGGAGACACATGCCATACTTGGGCGGTGGAAGCAGCATATCTCTGTCAGTTCAAGGCCATCCAGAGCTACAGTGAAACCCTGTCTCAAAAGACAAAACAAACAAAAATGGCCTGTGGTAAGGGAAGGCTTTGTATGTATGGTACGCACCATGAAAATCAACATGATTGAAATGGAGAGGTGGAAGCAGAGACAGTAAGAAATGAATGAGAAGAGGTGAGATTCATGGGGCCTAGAGTCAGGTGGGAGCCCCAAGAAAGACCCATGAGAAAGTTAGTCCAGCATGCTAATAATGAGGATAACAAGAAGTTATCATTGGCTTCAGGATATACTGAAAGTGGAGATGATGAAGTTGGGCTGACAGGCTATATGAAGAATATGAAATAAAAATTGGCTCCAATAGCGCACGCCTTTAATCCCAGCACTTGGGAGGCAGAGGCAGGTGGATATTTGTGAGTTTGAGGCCAGCCTGGTCTACAAAGTAAGTCCAGGACAGCCAGGGATGTTACACAGAGAGACCCTGTCTCAAAAAACAAAAACAAAAAAAAAAATTGGCTCCAAGAATTTTAAGCTGAGAGGAAAGAGGGATAGAATTGTGGTCATCTGAGATGTGGACGGTGTGAAGATTTATAGACAGGAAATTAGAGAAATGAGGTCAAGGCTAGAACAAGATAAAGTGAAGTATAGGCTAGAAGTATAGCTCAGTGCCAGGCAGCTTAGCACAGGAAGGTCCTGGTTCCAAACAAAGCATGGAAAGACAAAAGAAAAAAAAGTGGGTTTTTTGTTTGTTGGTTTCATTTTTTTAAGGAGGAAATGTGGGATGTAGTTTGCATATCTTTAGTTCTAGCCTTGGGAGTAAAGAGGCACAGGCAGGCAGATCTCTGAGTTTGATCTACATAGTTTCAGGACAGTCAGGGTTACACAGTGAGACTCTGTCCCAAAAAGGGGGAAAGAGTACAAGGGGAGAACACAAAGCCTGATGAAGGGGAGGCATGAAGATCAGAAGTTCAAGGTCATTTTTTGGCAACACAGTGAATTCAAGGCCAGCTTGGGCTGCACAAAACTGTCTCAAACAGAAGAAAGCAAAGCAGGTCTGAAGACTGAGAATAGTTCAGCTGAAAGAAAGGATACATTGAAAAAAAATATGAATAAAAGCTAAAAAGCTGAGCTCAAAACTTCATTGTTCCCATGGGCATGCTTTTCAGTTCTTCTGCTGTCATTTCTTCATTCCTTCACAATTACTGGATACCAGTTGCCTCAGACTGACACATAACACACTGATTTCCCACAAGTCTGCTGTTTCTTGGGCTGTTGCTGCCATTAAGAGCACCCACTCTGATCTTTCTTCTCTCACCAAACCCTAACTATCCTTCCAGGCCTCACTCCTATGAGTGTCCTTACCCCCTCTATCCTGGATTAGGCTACTTGCTTTCTTCCCTTCCTTACTTTATTTTTGGACATGGCAACCAGAGGGTACTCTGTTACAACCCTTGACTGTTCATGATTTTCCCAAAGCTCACATTTCACTCACAGTAAAAGACAAAGTCCTTCCTGTGGCTCAGAAGGCCCTTTTTGATCTGGTCCCCTCTGTCTTCATCTATTGCCTGATCCCTCATTCATTCCAATCCAGTAATACTGGTTTTCTTATGTTCCTCAAGCACTACAGGCTAAAAAAGAACAAAGAAAGAAGAAAAGAGGAAACAAACAAAGTTGGCTCCCAATAGTGTATGCTCTTATAGCATTTGTACTTCCCATCTACTTTGTTGTCCACCTCATTCAGATAATCCCGGAATTTAAGTACTTTTTTTTAACACCCTGCTATCTATTTGTTAATGCTTCTAGTAAGGATGAAAGGCTAACTGGCAAGGCTTTGTGACACACATCTACACTTTCCCTGCTCTGTACAAAGAAGCTAGGCATACAGGGTAGAGGGAAGGACAAAGGGACAGCTCACTGTCTCAGTCTGAGGTTCGCTGTCTGTTCCTTCCCCACTGGGAGTACATCCTTTCTGGATCATGGGGATAGTGAGCGTGGGGTCAACACCTGCATTCTCCCTCTCCTCCAGAGACTTCTTGGATTCTAAGGAAGAATGAGAGGGATAAATGAGGCCACACCATATCCTTCCAACTTCTTTCCCTTCTATCTGCACTGGGGCAGAGCAAAGGGGAGGTTTCACTTACCCTCAATGAGTTCCTTCACAGCCAGGGACAGCACACTATCAGACATCAACACAGTTTCTGAGGACAGCTTAGGGTTCTTGGACAGCAGTTGCCTGTGAAAGACACTCTGGATCAATGGGATGACCAGTTCCTTGGGGGCTTCTGAAAGGTTCACACTGATGTGGATAGAGGGAAAGTAGACGTATTAGAAAGTAGAAATATCAGCTTGGCATTGGTGGCACAAGCCTTTAATCCCAGCACTTGGGAAGCAGAAGCAGATGGAGTTCGAGCCCAGCCTGGTCTACAGAGTGGGTTCCAGGACAGCCAGGGCTATACAGAGAAACCCTGTCTCGAAAAACCAAAAAGTATAAATATCAAGAAAGAAGGAAGGAATAAATACCAATGCCCAGCCCTATACATCATGTCCTACAGGTTATTTTTCAGGAGTTCCCCCCTCCCCTTTTATGAGACAGTTTCTCACGATGTAGCCCAGGTTGGTTTTATAAACTCTCAGTCCTAGTGATGGAATTACAAGCATGCATCATTTCTCTTCCTATCCCCCAGTTTTAAATGCTTGTGGGAATCATTCCTAGGCTCTCAACCTCAATGACCTACAAATCACCATCTTTAGTCCTGATTCTCCCCAGCTCCAGGCTGCCAAACTGCCTTCTGGGCAGCAGTTTTCTGAAGTCCCCCACTTTGTCCTTTCAGATCTTCGTTCTTATGCTGATGACAGCCTCCCTAAACCCGGCATTTCACCTTTTCAGCTCCCTCCCTTCCACGGTCTTCAAGAAATCTTTCTGCTTCCGGGCCCGTCCTTCGCCATCTCTGGGGTCTGTCAGTCGCTTCTGGGCAGACTTGCGAGTGAAACCAAAAGAAATCGGGGACATTGACAGGGAAGACGTCGACACATTTTCTGGGTCAGCCATCTTGTCTTGATTCCCAGACGAGCGCGCTGCTTTCTGGGAAGTTTAGTTTAATGCAACTCGCTAGGGGCCAGCTGACGAGCACTAGAACGACCTATCCCATAAAGCAATGCCTCAAGGACAGGTGCCTTGAAGTTGTGGGAAACCGTAATCATGGCTTGCAAACGTCATCGGAACGTGCCGCGCCAAATATTCTGGGAAATGTAGTTCTCAGTAATACAGCCGTGGTGGGTGACTTACTGGGTTCTGCCTAGATATTTAACCCTTCGGAATTCAGTTCTAGGGGCTCTGATATCCTGTTGCGACCTCCGCAGGCACCATGCAGGCACTCGACGCACATTTATAAATGCAGGCAAAATGTTTATATACACAAAATAAAATAAAAAGCTTATGTTTGACAAGTACAAATGAGCGTCTGCAATGCGTACCTTACTGTGAATTATTGATGTAGAAAGTGTCACAAGGTGGAAAATAAGGACAGTGCTAGCGATGTGCAATTCAATTTGCAGTGCTGAGAATTTAATTTAACTTAGAGTCTTGCCTAGGCAAGCACTGTACCACTAATTATATTACTTTTTATTTATTCGTTTATTTATTTATTTATTTTTGGTTTATCGAGACACGATTTCTCTGTGTAACAGCCCTGGCTGTCCTGGATTCACTTTGTAGACCTCAAACTCACAGAGATGGCTCTGCCTCCCAAGTGCTGGGATTAAAGACGTGCGCCACTGTGCCTGGCACAAGATTTGTTTCTTTAGCTAGCTTGTTGTAGTTATTTTGCTATTGACAATACAGGTTCTTGCTATACAGCTCAAATGGCTGTCTTGAAACTTGCCATCCTCCTGCCTCAGCCTCTTTAGTAGCTGGGATAACAGTAGTGTACCACCATGCCTGATTTCTTTCTCTCTCTCTCTCTTCCTTTCTTCTTTCTTTCTGTCTCTTTCTTTTAAAAAAATATTTATTTTTTATTTTGTGTACATTGGTGTTTTGACTACATGTATGTCTGTGTGAAGGTGTCGGATCATTTGGAACAGGAGTTACGGACAGTTGTGAACTGCCATGTGGTTGCTGGGAATTAAACCCAGATCCTTTGGAAGAGCAGTCAGTGCTCTCAATCGCTGAGCCATCTCTCCAGCACCAAAGGTGAATGAAATTTCTTTTTCTTTCTTTTTTTTCTTGGTTTTTCAAGACAGACTTTCTTTGTATCACAAAGATCTGGGTGTCCTGGACTCTGGACTCGTTTTGTAGATCCGCCTGCCTCTGCCTCCCAAGTGCTGGGATTAAAGGTGTGCGCCACCATGCCTGGCCACTTCTCTCTTTCTTTCTTTGAAAAAGTCTTACTATGTGAAAATAACACGTCTGGAACTCGCTCTATACACCAGGCTGACCTCAAATTCACAGAGACCCACCTGTCTCTGCCTTCCAATTGCTGGGATTAAAGGCCTGTGCCATCATAACAGCCTTTTTATTTTTCTTGAAGATTTGCCCTGGAGCTCCTAGGCTCAAACCATTTGTTCGCTCAGCTGCCTGTATAGTTTGAACCATAGGTTGCGCTACTTCACTACCCTGATATATTTTTTCTCCCTCCTTTCCCTTTCTCTTTCTCTCCCTTTCTTTTCTTTTCTCCTTCTCTTTCTTCTTTCCTTCACTTCTTCCTTTCCTGTTCTCCTTTCTTCCCCCTTCCCTTCCTTCCTTTTGCTCTCCTTTCTTCCTCCCACCATTTCTCTTCTTTTTCTTTCTTCTTCCTCCTCCCCTCCTCCATTTACCCTAATATTTTTGCTATTAACAATGTTGACATGGACAATTTAAAGATGGTATCTGATTATTCTCAATGATGCCATTGCCTTTGAGGTAAATTGTTACAGTTGAAGTGGTACCTACTTCCAGAAGCAACACAGGCAAAGAGTGCAAGCTTCCTTCTTCCATATCCTTTATATAAGATGTCAGCAGATGGTGTGGTCCAGATTAAAAGTGGATCGTCCCACATCTAAGATCCAGCTGAGAAGTGGGTCTTCAAATGATTTAATTAAGAAACCCCCCCCCTCAGCTGGGCAGTGGTGGCATAGGTCTTTAATCCCATCACTGAGGAGGCAGAGGTGGGCAGATCTCTGAGATCCAGGCCCGTTAGAGCAAAAAAAACAAAAAACAAAAAACAAAAAACAAGTTAAGAACACTTGGTGCTAGAAATCAGACTCGGGTCCTCTAGAAATTTCTAGAGGACCAGATTCTGATTCCTAGCATCCACATGAAGGTTCACAACAGTCTGTAACTCCAGTTCCTGATAATTCATCATAAAATATTTTTACAATACTGCTACAACCACCACCACTACCACTATCATCATTTTATGTGTGGGGGTGCTTTGCCTGTATGTATGTGTGTGCCTGCTGCCAACAACTAAGCCAGCTCTTCAGTTCCATTTTTTCTTTTAATTACAGAGATTATAAAAGAATATGATGATCAAGGAGCTTGGAGCTCCTGGACCATGCCAAGCAGTTGCTGGAGCCTGACTTGGCTCAGGCAAATCTAGTGGCTCCAGTCCCACCAAACTTCAAATAGGGTGGCTTCCAGTTCTCTTCAGCTAGTTCTTTCTAGGGCTGATATATACACCCTGAGTTTCTCAACATTTTCCTACAATTCAGAGTTGTCAGTTTTTTTTCCGAGATGGTTTCTCTGTGTAGCCCTGGCTGTCCTGGACTCACTTTGTAGACCAGGCTGGCCTCAAACTCACAGAGATCCGCTTGCCTCTGCCTCCCGAGTGCTGGGATTAAAGGCATGTGCCACCACCGCCCCGCTCGTTATTTTTATAACTTAAAATTTTTTTTCTTTGAGGCCAGGCAGTGATGGCACACATTTTTAATCCCAGCACTCGGGAGGCAGAGGCAGGTGGATCTCTGTGAGTTCAAGGCCAGCCTGGTCTACAGACTGAGTACCAGACAGCCAGGACTGCATAGAGAAGACCAGGCTTTTTTTCACCCTAAGATAGGGTTTCTCTGTGCATTCCTGGCTATCCTAAAACTTGCTATGTAGACCATGCTGGCCTCAAACTCATAGATCCACCTGCCTCTGCTGGATTAAAGGCGTGCAATACCACTGCCTGGCTAATAAAACTGAAAAGAAAAAGAAAAAGGAAAAAATGCCTTGTTCCTTATGAGTCATTACATCAGCTGAACTCTTTGGATCTTACCACTTGCCGGGCGCCGTGGCACATGCCTGTAGTCCCAGCTACTCAGGAGGTTGAGGCAGGAGGATCGCTTGAGTGCAGGAGTAATAGGTGTAAACTATTAACTGGCCTCATGAGCTAGCAGTGGCGTGGTTTAGCCAGCTGACCGAGTTTAACTCTGAGGACTTGAGAGAGGAAAAACAAAAGCCAGAGCCCAGGGGCAGAGGGGGGGTGGGGGAAAAAAAAAAAAAAAAGAGGTTGCTGTTTCCCCGGAACTGCTGCTGGTTCTTCCTGCTACTGTTTCCTGGTTTGCTGATTTGCTGGACTTCTGGATTTTGACTGACATTGGTATTTCCCCAAAGTACCCAACGACCCTAATCAACAGGAAGTAGCTCAAAGAGACTTCCGTTCATTTTCCTCTCCCACATAGTGTTGGGGGGTTGGAAGGAACAAGGGTTGGAAGGGAAGTAGAGGTATTAAGTATAGTAAAATAACTAGAGTGAATAATAAAATAAAATATTAAAAGCCCAGCCGGGCGTGGTGGCGCACGCCTTTAATCCTAGCACTTGAGAAGCAGAGGTAGTTGGATCTCTGTGAGTTCGAGGCCAGCCTGGTCTACAAAGCTAGTCCAGGACAGCTAGAGCTGTTACACAGAGAAACCCTGTCTCGAAAAACAAAAAAATACAAAAAAAAAATTAAAAGCCCGAGTTACACACCCCTAACACCTGCCTGACTCTCTCTCTCTCTCCCCCCCCCTCCTCCTTCTTGCCTTAGCCTCTCCATTGCTGGGATTATATACATGAGAGTCCATGCCCAGTAAGTTAGAAATTTTATAAAGAAAAATTGTTTCAGTTCTTAAAAAAATATTAGTGACAGATCCAGAAAGATGGCTTAGTGGATTCAGGTACATGTCACCAAGCCTGAGCAACAGAGTTTGATCCCTGGAACCAACATAGTGCAAGGAGAGAATTGTCTCCCAAGTTATCTCTGATTTCCACAGGTGATCCATAACATGAGCACACCCACACAGGGATACACCAAATAGATAGATAGATAGATAGACAGACAGACAGACAGACGGATGGATGAAAATTTAAAAATACTAGAGCTGGGCGTAGTAGCGGATGCCTTTAACTCAGGAGGCAGAGGCAGGCAGATCTCTGTGAGTTCAAGGCCAGCCTAGTTTACACAGTGAGATCCAGGATAGCCAGGGCTACACAGAGAAACCCTGTCTTGAAACACAGAGCAAAACAAAAAAATCAGCTGAAGGGTAAATCAGGGATTCTCACACTTGGAGACTGTGGAGGTAGAGAGGCCTTGTTTTCTGAAAAAAGAAAAGAAAAAAAAAAAAAAGAAAAGAAATGGTGCTGGAGAGAAGACCCAACTGTTAAAGAGAATTTGTTGCTCTTGCAGGGTATCCAAGTTCTGTTCCCAGCACCCACATGGTACCTTATAAGCACTTGTATTTTGTTCTACGGGAATCCAATGCCTTCTTCAGACCTATAAGGGCACAGGCACTCACGTGGTGCACATACATATGTGCAGGTCAAACACTCACACACACACACACACACACACATACACACAATAAAATAAGGGCTCCTACCTACCTTACATAGTTGTTAATATTGAGGCAGTTTCTTTTTCTTTCTTTTATTTATTTTTTGGTTTTTGTTTTCTGACACAGATTCACTTTGTAGTCCAGGCTGGCCTTCAACTTTTGGTAATTCTTCCAGCTCAGCTTCTGAGTGCTAGGCTTCCAGGCTTGCATCAGCATACCCCACTATCTGATTCTTGTTGTGCACTCAAGGCTTGTGCTGGATTTCCAGCCTGGCCAGGTCCTAGGCCCTCCTTCCACTTCCATTCCCCTTCAGCACCGCAAACTGTTATAGAACAGTTCCCCTAAATACTCAAGGTTTGCATGCCTTAGGGGTATTAATATTTACCATCCTAGAGGCTCTGTCTATGAGGCAGAAGTGTCTGGGGACAGGCCATTATCCTGATATTGTCCTTCAGGGTCCAACGTGATAATGTTTGGAGTAAAAAAAAAGAGACCAAGGGAGCCGTTAGGCAGTTCCAGCATCAAATTAACATTCTGCTCCCAGCTTTCTCTCTCTCTCTCTCTCTCTCTCTCTCTCTGGGTTCCTTTCTTCTTCTTTGTATTCTTATTCTATTTGTTGTTTGTTTGCTCACATCCAGGTCTTCTACACTAGTTAATTCTTTTAGCACTGCTGCTAGATAATCCTCAAAGCTCCTCCTCCTCTCTCTTCCCTTTCTTTACTTTTTGTTGTTGTTCTTGTTCTTGTTTTTCTTCCTTTTTTTTGAGACAGGGGCTCACCTGGAACTCATTACGTAACCTAGCCTGGCATGGAAATTGCACTGATCTTCCTGCCTGAGCCTCCCAAGGGATAGGTTTACAGGTGTGAGCCAGTTCCTGATTGCTCCCTTTTCTGAAGAAATAATCCTGGGTCAGCTATTTGATTAATCCTCCTGACTTTCCTACCTGCCCCTAGTAATACCCAGACCCCTCCCTCAAATAATACCCTAAGAACAACTCTGGAGGTTATTCTTCCAGGACTTGGCTCCTGAATATCCAGGTCAGCCCTCTTGCCTCTTAAGTGTCATTCCAGTTCTCATATTTCAAGCTCTGCTCACAACATGGTCAAACCCTCTACCCTGGCATCTCAGGCCAAGAACCCACCCCTAACACTTTCCAGGATCTGCATCTCAGAAATGACATTTGAAGCACCCCTCCTTTAAAACAAGCATTGTATGTATGTGCGTGTGTGTATGTATGTATGTGTGTGTGTATGTATGTATTTGGTTTTTTGAGACAGGGTTTCTCTGTGTAGCCCTGGATATCCTGGAACTCATTTTGTAGACCCGCCTGCCTTTGCCTCCTGAGTGTTAGAATTAAAGGTGTGTGCCACAATGCCCGGCTAACATTTTATTTATTTGTTTGTGTGTTTATTGTGTGTATATGTATGTGTGCATGTGTATCTGCATGGGCCACAGTAGGTGTATTTTCCTTCTTCCACCATATGTGTCTTGGGAATCAAACTCAGGTTATCAGGATTGGTGGCAAGTGCCTTTACTGGTTGAGCCATCTTGCTGTTCACATTTTCTTTTTTCTTTTAAGACAGAGGCTCACTATCTAGCTTAGGCTAGTCTTGAATTCAGTAACCTCCTGACTCGCCCTCCCAAGTGCTGAGATTATAGGAGTGTGGCTGCTACATAGGACTATGAAGCCCCACTGACCTGAATTACCATCGAACACAGCACTCACAACAAATTACCCTCCCCCTCCTTCCTGCCTCTCTCTCTCTCTCTCTCTCTCTCTCTGTCTCTCTCTCCTGTTTATGAGACAGGGTCCCATTGTAACCCAGGCTGCCTTGGAACTAGCAGCAATCTTCCTGCATCAATCTTTTGAGTGCCTGAATCAACAAATATTCTGAGCCCCCCCATCACCTATCACAGAAACCTTAAAGGAATGTGTGGAATACATTAGGATAACCCCAAGGTCTTGCCCCTTTAAGACGCCCTTCTGCCAGGCAGTGGTGCTGGTTGTCTTTAATCCCAACACTCAGGAGGTAGAGGCAGGCAGATCTCTGTGAGTTCGAGGCCCTGCTATATAGTGAAACCCTGTCTGGAAAAACCAAAGACTCCCTCCTGAGCCTTCTCTTCCAAATCACACCCCCTTGGCCCCATCTAGGGACATTACAATCTTGGGCTTTCATTGCAGAATCCCCCTCTCCTCTGACCTAAACTCAGGAGAGACTCTGTAGTTCTTTGAGGCTGGGGTGGAACATGGTGTCTAACAACACGTTAGCAAACCTCTGACCGCCAGACGGCAGGGCAGTCAGCATCCAGTAGAACTGGAAGCTAGTGGGGGTTGGATTGACCACTTGGTCTGAAGAACACTTGCTTAGCATGCATGATCCTAGGGGTTCAGTCCCTGAAACTGGATAAAATGGGTGTATTGGTGCCAGCCTGTAATGCTGGCACTCAGGAGACAAAGGCAGAGAATCAAAAGGTTTTCCTCAGCTATGTAGCAAGTTTGACGTTAGCCTGAGCAGTATGAAATGTCTCCACAAAAAAAAAAGTCCCAGACAACTGTAAGTATCTCTGGAGCTCCCTCTCTGTTCCTTAATAACTAGAGATGTCAGGTTTCTGTCAGCCTGTGTTGGGGGACTTGCTTCTCCCAGATATTCCCAGAAAACGGGGCCTCTCTACCTCCACAGTCTCCAAGTGTGAGAATCCCTGATTTACCCTTCAGCTGATTTTTTTTGTTTTGCTTTGTGTTTCAAGACAGGGTATCTCTGTGTAGTCCTCACTTTCCTGGAACTCACTCCGTAGATCAAGCTGGCCTTGAACTCACAGAGATCTGCCTGCCTCTGCCTCCTGAATGCTGAGATTAAAGGAGTGTACCGCCACACCCGGCTCCTTCAGATATATTTTTTATAATGTATGAGCGCTCTATCTACATGTACACCCGTAGGCCAGAAGAGGCCATCAGATCTCATTATTGATGGCTGTGAGCCACCATGTGGGTGCTGAGAGTTGAATTCAGGACCTCTGGAAGAGTAACCAGTGTTCTTAACCTCTGAGCCATCTCTCCATCCCCTCCTTCAGATATTCTTAAGAAGCTCTGCTTATCTCCCACACCCCCAAGAAGTTTCCTAAGAGGCCTCATCCCCCCCTCCAAGACCAAGCACTTCCAGATTTTCCCTCCAGAGGAGTCCAGAGGCCCTCAGTTCTTCCACCAATCCACTACAGACTCTGCATGCCCTGACATCCAGAGTGACTTGGGCAGACCTCTCCCTAAACATCCATCTCCCAGGAGGTTACTGAGACCCTCTTCGCTATCCTCTCTGTCTGTGCCACATCCCTCTGTTTTGTGCTGGATGGCTGCTCTTACCTTTTTGCTTGGCCAACAGAACTGCTCTACTACCACCTGTAGGAGAAAAGTGTGATAGTAGATAGGTCAGGGAAAGGGTGGTAGGGGACAGATCCTCTTCTTTCCCTGGTCCACATAATTACCAGCCTCTGCTCAATCATAGGCACTGGCACCTCCTGCATGGGGCTACATGGCTAGTAGTCTTTCCCGGTGGATGTGTGGTCACCTGTGACATGTTTTGAGCACATATTAGAGTAATTATCTAGTGGTCTGATCAGGTCTAGACACTGAGGCTAGCCTGACCATGTGTGAGGGAAGACATGTTGGACCTGTTACTCAGCCCAGTCTTTTTATTTATCCTTTTTGGAGACAAAGCCTCACTCTGTAGCCCAGGCTTGCCTCAAGCTTGCAGCAGTCCTCCTGCCTCAGCCTCCTGAGTGCTGGGATTACAAGCATGTGCTACCATACCTGGCTCTGTCTCTGCCTCTGTGTGTGTGTGTGTGTGTGTGTGTGTGTGTGTGTGTGTGTGTGGGAGGTTTGAGGTTTTTTTTTTTAAGTTCTTTTTTATTTTCCTCCACACTGGCAAAAGTTCCGAGGGAGCTTAAAGTTTTGTAAATATTTTAACTATCCCTCTTCCCCACCCCCCTATTTTTTTTGTTTTTGTTTTTTGTTTTTTGTTTTTTGTTTTTGAGAGAGAGGGTTTTTCTGTGTAGCCCTGGCTGTCCTGGACTCACTTTGTAGACCAGGCTGGCCTTGAACTCACAGAGATCCTCCTGCTTCTGCCTCCAGAGTGCTGGAATTTAAAGGCATGCACCACCATGCCCCGCCAAACAACAAATACAATAAGAATACAAAGAAGAAGAAAGGAACCCAGTTCCCTGGAAGTTGGAATTACAGATGTTGTAGGCTGCCTGACATAGATGTTAGGAATTGAACTCAGGTCCTCTGCGAGCGCAGCAAGTGCTCTTAATCAATGAGCCATCTCTTTTCTTTGTTCCCCATGCTCCTGCAAGGAACCCTGATTAGGGACTGGAGGCGACTCAGTGGTTAAGAATATTTGATGCTTTTGCAGAGGACCAGGGTTCAATTCCTATCGCTCACAATGTGTAACTCCAGTTCCTAAGGGTCCATGCCCCCTTTCTGGGCTCTGTAAGCACTAGGAATACACATAGTGCACAGGCGTAAGTACAAGCAAAACACCCATACACATTATGTTAAATTAAACTTTAAAGCAATCCCAATTAAACTCATTGTTTCACCAAGCTAGAATGGAAGAGTTTCTTTGGTTTGTCATTAGTGTGGTGAATTGATGAATAGAATCGGGTCATCAGGCTTGGTGGCAACAAATACCTTTATGCATTGAACAACCTTGTCACCAATTATTTTGTTTTTAGATGGTATCTCTCTATGTAGCCCTGGTTGTCTAAAACTCAGTATGTCGACCAGATTGGCCTCAGACTCACAGAGATTCTCCTGTTTCTGCTTTCTGAGTACTGAAATTAAAGGCATACACCAACATGCCTTGCTTCATTTATTCTTTAATTAAAAAGATTAAAAAGTGTTATGTGTGTGGATATTTTGCCTGCATGTATGTATGTGCACCACATGCATGCCTTGTGCTGAAGAGGCCAGAAGAGTGTGAGATCCCCCTGGAACTGGAGTTAGATGGTTATGAACCACCAGGTGAAGGTTGGGGATTAAACCTGGGTCCGCTGGAAGAGCAACAAGTACTCTTAGCTATTGAACCAGCTTTCTAGCCCCAAACATTCATGATTTTTCTGAGACAGAGTCTCTCTATGTATCACAGGCTTGTCTTGAACTTATTATTCTCCTACTTCAGCCTCCCAAGTGCATAGGCATTTACCCCCACCACCATGTCTGGCTTCATAGGCTTGATAGGTTTTGAATACAGTATGCTAATAGCCATAGAGCTATCATTGTAATCAAGACCCTGAGCATAGCCATCCCATCAAGTGTTTTCTATTAGCTCTAATTCCTCCTTCCTGACCCTGAACCCTTCTCCAGGCAATCTCTGGTCCACTTTTTGTCATTGTACATCAGTTTGAATTTTACTAGATTTCTATGTAACTGGAGTCATATAGCACATACTCTTTACAGAGGTGTGTCTGGATTCTTTTACATACTATAGTTATTTTGGTGAATTTCATTTTTGCAGTGCTGGGGATGGAACCCAGGACCTCAGGCTAAACATGTACTCTACTACTGACCTATACTTCCTGTCCATACCATAATCATTTCGAGTTCAAATTTATTCATTCTTTTACGTTTCAAAGTTGAGTTGCGTTCCACTATGTTGTGTGTGTGTGTGTGTGGTGCAATGGGTATGGTAGTACTCAGTGGCTTATTTATGCTAGACAAGCACCCTGCTCTCTGCTGCATTCCCCAACCTCAACCACATCTCTTGGTAAAGTCTCCTATATCCCTGGCTGTCTTCCAACAAGCTGTGTGGCCAAACAACTTTGACTCTTGATGCTTTTGCTTCAGTTTCCCAAGTAGCTGAGACTCAGGATTGTGCCACCATACCCAGAATTTATGTTTTGGTTGTTGTTCAAGACAGTGTCTCACCATGTAGCTTTGGCTGGCCAGGAGCTCTCTACATAGATAGACCAGGCTGGCCCTGAACTCACAGAGATCTCCCTGCCTCTGCCTTCCCATTTCTTGGATTAAAGACATGTTCCACTATGCCTGGTTAACATTTCTAAAATATATATTTTATGCTTTAAAGTTTTTTGATGGGAACAGAGTCTCATAGAGTTACCCAGGCTGGCCTCCAACCCCAAATCCTCCTACCTCAGTTGCCTACGTGCATCTAGGTGTGCATCGCTATATCCAACCCACCAGTTTGTGCATTTACCTACTAATGGACTTTTGGGTTCTTTCCAATTTGAGGCTATCAACAAATGCTGTGAACTGAATTACATGGCCCTTCCCTACTTGTTAACCCCCAAAGTGACTCTGTCTGCAGATAGGGTCTTAAGAGTTATATAAGGTTAAAATGAGGGAAGGGCTTTAATCAGATAGACTGTATCCTGATAAGAGGAAGAGAGAAGTTCTCCTCTCTCTCTCTCTCTCTCTCTCTCTCTCTCTCTCACACACACACACACACACACACACACACACACACACAAATGCATCTTCTGTTCTCTTAATTCAGAGTGAGGACACCTAGAAAGCAACTAGTTATCTGCAAACCAAGAAGAAAGCAAACACCCAGGACCAAATTGGCCAGCATCTTGCTCTTTCATATTTCAGTCTCCAGAACAAGAGGAAATACACTGTGTTGTTTCAGCCACCCACTGTAATATTTTGTTATGGTTACCCAAGGAGAAGCTGACAAGAAACAAAGACTTCATAAACACTCCTCCTCAAGGTCTTTATGGAAAGTGTGCATCCTTTCAGATAAGTACTCAGAAGTGGAATGGGTGGATCTTACGTGGGTTTAATTAGTTTTCTTTCTGATTGTTTACTGCTTAACTTTTAAAATATTGACAAGTTGTTTTCTAAAGTAAGCGTATACTAGGCTTTTCAGTTTTAACCAGTCCCCAGTTAAGAGAAGCAGAAGCAGAAGCACAAGCGCCTGGGGCAGAACAAGGCTAAAACCCCTGACTTCACAGGCTCCCACAACCAGGCCTTCTTGCCTGCGGCCAGGTAGGTCACCTCGCAGGTCCTGGCGCCAGGCCTAGGACTAGCCAGACAACAGCTGCGTCCAGGCCTGGGCTAGGAGCCAGGTGAGTGCGCCCCCGTGCTAAAAACTAGTCACCCGGCCTTGAGTCCACCTGGTGCACCCACAGGCCATGGACGTTCAAGCTGGGAACGCTGCTGCAGACCCTAGAGAGAGCAGAAGAGGTACTGGCATGGGTGGAGAAGAAAGGGAAGGAGGGGTCCCAGGTCACCCTTGTCTTGCCTGTTGGCTCCTAATCATTTACACCACAAAAAAGGGTAAACATCAGCCTTGGTGCCTGGGCAGTCCTGGCAGCAGCCTTAGGCCCTGCATGGAAATTGTGTTTCAGGTCTCCTACCCCACAGTCTCAAGGCTGTGTGTGTGTGGTGTGGTGTGTGGTGTGTGTGTGTGTGAGGGGCACATCAGACAAGGGAGACCTATCTCATAAGTCTGGGAAGAAGAACCTGGAGGCAGCTGCTGAACCAAGTCATACAGGGCCTGTAGTAGTGCATAAGGTGTGTGGGCTGGAGAATCTGAGGAGGGGGAATCTGGAGATGCTTGTGCCCTGAGGGGACACTGGGCCTTTAAGAGAACTCTTGGGTGTAGCAGGGGTTGACTAGTATACTGGAGGTGAAATTGGGGGCTTCAGGAGCAGGATCTCTGGAGAAAGAAGTTTGGCATCTAGTGTTACTAGGGGACAGTGTGGTGAGCACCAAAGAAAGAAATCTGTTGGGTGCTCCGAGGTGTCCAGGTGTATTGTTGTCAAATGGCCACCTTCACCGGGCAGTACACACTCCTGTGGCCATGGGGGGAGGCTCCAGGAGAGGAGGGGACTGTCGGCCACCCCTGAACTATTGACCAGGGATCTCTGGATATCTGGAGAGGCGTTTCTAGGTCTCTGGAGTTGGGAATCGCTCAGGTTGGGGCTCTACCGATCTGGGTCCAAGACGACTTGTCTCCTTCTCCTGGGCAGGTGGTCCCTTACCGGGATCCAGAGGCCCCCGCGCTCGGCAGCTCCTGGAGCGTCTGGATGCGCGCCCCCTGGCGGCGCGAGCTGCAGCGGATTTATCAGCGCTAGTACGAAAGGCGGGCGCCACAAGGAGGGTAGGCACAAGGACTAGCTAGGTAGTACCGACCATGATGGGCTAGGGTTGCAGCTAGAAGCGGTTAGGAGAAAGCAAGACCTTGTAAATTAGTGTGTATTCCTTTAGGGTTATTGCAATAGTCAATTTTCAGAACATTTGTGGAAAGTGCTGGGCTGCATGGTTATTAAGGTCAGTGAGGCTCCGACTTGGCATTCACAATCTTGAACACTCAGTATCTGTAACTACCTGCAACACATACACAAACACACCGGGTGTAGGAGTGAGGACTAATTGGGAAGAAGCCAGTTAGCAGGAGTGGTAGAGGGTTAAGAGTACATAATGGGGCCGATCAGTGGTGGCGCTGGTTTTTTTTTTTTTTTTTTCGAGACAGGGTTTCTCTGAATATCTCTGGCTGTCCTGGACTCGCTTTGTAGACCAGGCTGGCCTCGAACTCACAAAGATCCGCCTGCCTCTGCCTCCCGAGTGCTGGGATTAAAGGCGTGCGCCACCACCGCCCGGCTTGGTGGCGCTGGTTTTTAATCCCAGACAGAGGCAGGTGGATCTCAGTTCGAGGACAGCCTGGTCTACAAAGCGAGTCTGGGACAGCCAGGGCTGTTACACAGGAAACCCTGTCTCAAAACACACACACAAACAAACAAAAAAGAGTACATAATGGAAGTAAGGATGATTTCAATACATTTCTTTTTGTTTTGTTTTTGTTTTTCGAGACAGGGTTTCTCTGTATAACAGCTCTGGCTGTCCTGGACTTGCCTTGTAGACCAGGCTGGCCTCTAACTCACAGTGATCCACCTGCCTCTGCCTCCCAACTACTGGGACTAAAGGTGTGCGGCACCACGCCTGGCTTCAATACATTTTATACATGTGTGAAACTGTACCAAACATCATTTGCAAAGAGGAGGCTCTTAGAGATGAACTCTTTACAAAGGGGTGAAACTGAAATGCCAAATGTGGAAGTTCTGAACACATTAGAGGCAGATTTCTGTTTGCTTGTGTGTGTTTAAAGATTTAATTTCTAGCCGGGCGGTGGTGGCGCACGCCTTTAATCCCAGCACTTGGGAGGCAGAGGCAGGCGGATCTTTGTGAGTTCGAGGCCAGCCTGGTCTACAAAGTGAGTCCAGGACAGCCAAGGATACACAGAGAAACCCTGTCTCGAAAAGCCAAAAAAAAAAAGATTTAATTTCTATTTTAATTTATTTTAGAGACAGTGTCTCTCTATGTAGCCCTGACTATCCCAGAACACATTATGTAGACGAGGTTGACCTAGCCCTCAAAGATCTGCCTGCCTCTGCCTCCTGAGTGCTGGGATTAAAGGTGTGTGCTACCACACCCTACTTATTTATTTTCTCAACTCTCTCTCTCTCTGTGTGTGTGTGTGTGTGTGTGTGTGTGTGTGTGTGTGTAGGTATATGCACACCAGTGTATCAGATCAACCAGGGCTGCAGTTTTAGGTAGTTCTGAGCTGCCATGTGTGTGCTGGGAATTGAACTTTGGTCTTTGGCAGGAGTAGAAGGAACTCTTAACTGCTGAACCATCTCCAGTCTCTTGTTTGGTTTCATGAGACAAGGACTCATGGTACAGATCACATTGGTCTCAAATTTGAGCCAATACTCCTGCCTCAGCTTCTAGAATGCTGGGATTAGTCTTCTGCTGTGGATGGATTTTGAAATGTGAGAAATGAAATGAATTTTGTAGGGTAATTAGAGGTTGTGGTCTAGATTCTCAGGAATCAAATCTTGGGATGGCAAACTTCCTAGAGGGTCTTAGATGGTATGTGTGTGTGTTGTTGTTGTTGTTTTGTATTTTGAGACAAGGTTTCTCTGTGTAACAGTCTTGGCTGTCCTGGACTCACTTTGTAGACCAGCTGGCCTTGAACTCACAGAGATCCACCTGCCTCTGCCTCCCAAGTGCTGGGATCAAAGGCGTGCACCACCATGCCTGGCTTAGGTAGTTTGTTTTGGGGTTTTTGTTTTGTTTTGTTTTGTTTCTAGACAGGGTTTCTCTGTGTAACAACCCTGGCTCACAATATAATTCCAGTTCCAGAACATCTGACACCAGGTACACATGTGATACACAGACATACTTGTAAACAAAACACCCATACACATAAAATAAAGTAAAAATAACTTTTGAAAAGTTAACCCAGGAGTCCTAAGTTGTTTCCATGTCACATCTTTTGTTTTTGTTTTTGTTTTTTGTTTTTTTTTGGTTTTTCGAGACAGGGTTTCTCTGTGTAACAGCCCTGGCTGTCCTGGACTCGCTTTGTAGACCAGGCTGGCCTCGAACTCACAGAGATCCGCCTGCCTCTGCCTCCCGAGTGCTGGGATTAAAGGCATGCGCCACCAGGCCCGGCTCTCCACGTCACATCTTCTGATGTCCCTCTTTGTCTCTTTTATATCTTGGCTGTCAATGTTCTGGATTCTGCAGATATAGAAATCACAGACAGTCGCCTGCCTCATGTCACCCTTGTGCAACATAGACCCCAGGTACCCAATGCTATGTCCTGTGCTATCCCTTGTTGAGTGAGTTCCAAGGTCAGCTAGTGCTACACAGAGAAACCTTGTCTTGAAAAGAAAAAAAAAGAAAAAGAAAACAGGTTGAGCAAGCTATGGAGAGCAAGCCATTAAGAAGTACCCCTCCATGGCTTCTGCATTAGCTCCTGTCTCCAGGTTCCTGCCCTGCTTGACTTCCTGTCCTGACTTTCTTTGGTGATGAACTATGATGTAGATGCGCAAGCTGAAAAAATCCTTCCTTCCCTCCCCAAGTTGCTTTGGTCATGGTGTTTCATCAGAGCAATAATAACCCTGAGTAAGGCAAGCACCCAGCTAATTTATGTGTGTTCTTGCCTTTAATCCAGCATCAAAGGTTTGCGACTCTGGGTACATGTACTCAGAGTAAGGCAAGCTATGTTTTGAAACTCCCCCAAGCCACTGGCAGATTTTCTGTGGAGCTGGTCCGAGGTCCTGCAGGCTTTGGCCTTACTTTAAGTGGAGGCCACAGTGTATCTGGGGATGCTCCATTGGCCGTGCACAGACTGCTGAAGGATGGGCCAGCACAGCGATGTGGTCGGTTGCAGGTTAGCTCTAAGCAACAGTGCATTCCTAGATATGGTCCCTGTCCTTGTCAGTTGTTCTTTAAATGTGCTTCATACACCACTGTGTCCTTTCAGGCTGGTGATCTTGTTCTCCATATCAATGGAGAGCCAACACAGGGCCTCACTCATGCCCAGGTGGTGGAGCAGATTCGAACTGGAGGCCCCCGCCTTTGACTTGTACTCCAACACCCTCAAGAGATGGATGCCAGTAGGATTGAGGAGGGTGGAGGACATCAAAAGAGAGGTGAGGAGGTTGACTTCCCAGGCAGAGATCAGGGAGGGGGAAGGAGAGGCTCAGAGAGTGGAAAGGCTAGACCCTGGGTAGAAAGGGTTTGGTAGGGGCTGGAGAGATGGCTCAGCGGTTAAGAGCACTGGCTGTTCTTCCAAAGGACCCAGGTTCAAATCTCTGCACCCACATGGCACTTCACAGCTGTCTGTAATGGCCAGGCATGGTGGTGCACCCCTTTAATCCCAACACTCTGGAGGCAGAGACAGGCAGATCTCTGTGAGTTCAAGGCCAGCCTGGTCTACAGAGGGAGTTCCAGGATAGCTAGGGCTACACAGAGAAACCCTGTCTCAAAAAACAAACAAACAAACAAACAAAACAAAACAAAGAAAGGGTTTGGTGGTCTCAGTGGGGACTGCAGAGGTCCAGTGTCTGGATGGAGTTACAGATTTCACAAAAATCTGGGACAGAGAGGGGGCCTATGCCAGGGTAGGAACTTAAGAGAGAATGCTTTTGAGGTCTTAGGAGGGGTGGGGAGGTGTTTTTTTTCTGAAAGAAAAGTCTCTCTCTCTGTTGTTTTGGGACATAGGATTTCTCTATGTAGCCCTGTCTGTCCTGGAACTTGCTCTGTAGGCTGGGTTGGCCTCGAACTCAGAGAGATCCACCTGCCTCTGCTTCCTGGGTGCTGGGATTAAAGGCATGCACCACTACTGCCTGGCTCAGAAGGAAAGTCTTAGTCTAAGAGAAACCAGCATGGGTCTCAATAGGAAAATGGGGTCACGATTTAGAGACCGGGGACGCTGATGTCTGAGATGGAGTTCAGGTTGAAATGCTTGCCTGTCCATCTGAGAAGCCATGTGGGTTCCTTCTCCCAGATTCTCTCTTAGAGAGGAAGTTTACTTGAGACAAATAAAGGGGGCTAACAAGACAGCTCAGTAGAAAAATGTGTTTGCCACCAAGCCTGAGGATATGTGTTCAGTCCGTGGGACCCACATAGAGGGAGGAGAGACCTGATCCATCAAGTTGTCCTCTGACCTCCACACGAGCCCCCCCCAGCCCCATATTTAAGAACTGATTAATAAGTGAAAAGGTAGGGAACCAAAGGAGAGGAGAGATTCAGGACTCTCAACTCACATGGGAAAGCTTCACCCTTCAAAGACCAAAGTCAGCGGTTTGGGCAATGATTTCCATGGAGCATGTCCCAGATTGAAGGGGTATATCTGGAGCGGGGATGGGGGTGGGGTGGGATGGGGAGGGTGTTGAGGTTTGTGAGATAGAGTGGCACCTCTAGGCCTCGAAGAGAACTTTCTCTAAGGGCTTTTCTGGCTACTCCTAGCCAAGGCCCCGATTTCTATTCCCTACTCCACCACACAATCTTGCTATCTCCAGATCGCAGCCCAGATCCCAGGGGAAGCAGGATGATGAAGTCTCGCAGCACCATTTCCCCAGATCACCAACGGCTCAAGACCCAGCCCAGTCTGGAACCTAATCCAGAGGCAGTGGCTATTGTCCACGTGGTTCACACAGCGGAATACCCCACAAAAGACCTAGGCGGCCGTATCCCTGGTACCCCTGGGCCCTGGCTGGTGCCTCTCAAGGGCTCTTGGGGTTCGGGGTGGAGGCACGCAGCTTGCTCAGGAGATGGCAGCCGGAAGGCGGAGGCACTGAGCACCAACAGGCAGCTCTGTGCTCACTTAAAGTCCCACCTGGTTCTAGCATGCCGGACGGCCAGGCACTAAGCTTTTTTCTTAGAGCTTTTACCGGTCCAGTGCCCTCCCTCTACACACAGAGCAGTGGACTGGTCCGGTCCCCACCCCTTCAATACACCAGTGGTATGGCCCTCCCGGAGCCCAGAGCGCTTGCACCCACCCCCACCCTCACCCCCGCGTGTGCGCAGCTTCTCCTAGTTCTTTCCCAGCTGGGAGGTAATAAAATAGCTGGATCTAGTCTAGTCCTGACATGTCGGGTGCTCTAGTCTGGGTGAGGCATCCCAGTCCACCCTGGAAGGGAGGGGTGGGTTGATCTGGTTTCGATGAAGGCCCTTTGAAACAACTGGAAAGTTGCGTGCTGCTTCCTTCATGCCTCTAGATGGATCCTTATTTCTGCTTGCTCCCCAGTTTGCTAACCCCTGCATTTCTCCCCATTCCTTCATTTCACTTTTGGAGTGCGCAAATTATTGCGTGTAGCATGGGGAATGCAGACGTGGGCCCTGTTGTGGGAGTGTCCTTGCAGGTTCAGGGTTCCCGCATGGAATCCTTCAGACCCTTAGCCGATATCAAGATAGCAAATCTAGAAGCCTGGCGCCTTCCTCCACCCAGAGTCTGTGGTCTCCCACTTCCGGCTTGAAAAACTAGTTTTAACTGGCTGGTAGACTGTTACCCTAGGGGCGCGGGCTGGGGCCCTGGACCCCACTTAGAGACAGAGTGGGGAAGGTGTGAGTCAGCGCCTGGGGTGGGCCAGGCTAAAAAGGGTTGTTAGAAGTCTTTGGGTTATGCCTCCCCTTTTCCTTAGATGGTGATAAACTGCGTTGGGCGATCCTGGTCTCAGAAGAGACTAGAGTTTCCTCCACCCTGGGAGTTGAGCCCTACTGTCAAAAACTTTTATGGACAGTAGCCACAAAGCAGGCACTGGCCAGTGCTACAAATGTCCAGTCACCTTTGCTGTTAGCTACATCCTAAATACCCAGTCCCATCCTCCAAAGAAGGAAGTTGTGGTCTAAACAGGCAACTTTCGCCCCTATAAGGAGGATGCAGTGTGTGTGTGTGTGTGTGTGTGTGTGTGTGTGTGTGTGTGTGTGTGTGTACCAGAGAGTCTCAGGTGGCACTGGGGGTAGGGGTGGGACAGACTGCAAAACCAAACAGGGACAGCTAGCAGCTGGGGTATAAAGACGTGAACACTGGAAGTGTTACTGTGTGGGTGACTTCCAGCTACTCATGACTAAGAGTAAAGTGGGAGGAAAGGGTTCTAGTACACAATTCCTAAACAGTCACACCCAAGGAACTAATATAGTAACCACAGTCACCATTTACTTAGTTTAGCTTCACCCTGCTACGAGCTTTAATGGGGTATTTCTTTTCATCTAGTCACACACCTACTCAGCAAGTCTGGTAGATCACTTCATAAAGGGGAAAAATGAGGCCCAGAGATTGCAAATGGGTCAGAGTGGGAGAGCTCAAAGCCAGATTAGTTAAAGCTTCGTTTGGAAGCCTTTCATCTTAATCTTATCCATACTTGGCAAATACCAGTTGAACTTCAATTATATTTCAACCTTCCCAACACAATGGCAATTGTAAAACAGAGCTCCTATGTTTGGGGCACAGGCAGGCAGGACCTTAGGTTGAATTCTGGCCTTTCAATAATTTCTTTATACTTGAGTATAAAACCAATGTCCAGAACACACTGGGGTTGAGAGTGTCTTTATTTCAGGTAACCAGACACATGTCTCAGAGTTAGACACCAAGATGGCCAGGAGAAATTAATTGCTCAGGAACATACTGCAAAATGTCAACTTTCTTACCCAAAGTTAGACTCCAAGAACCACCCCTTACCTTGTCTAGCTCCCAGCAAAGATGTGTGCTTTCTCCATTCTTCACCTAAAGCTGGCTTGGCCTCTCTTCTCAGAATCAGAAAACTGAGGTCCGGCTGAACTTTCCTGGCATTACAGGACTATCTCACACTGCACTATCCTTTGTAACCAAAGTTCGCCAAACTCTGGAAACTGACTGCATCCTCCTCACTCCAGTTTGGTACCATTTAACTACAGAGTGATTTGACCCTATGTGATCAAGAACAGTTTTCTATCTTTTCTCATTTCATTTATTGTGACCATTTACACCATTTCTTGTGGTAATTAAGATTTAATACCCCATACCTGCCGAGAGTGTTAGGTAATATACAATAGTTCTCAACGCTCCTAATGCTGCGACCATTTAATACAGTTCCTCATGTTGTGGTGACCACCCCAACTATAAAGTTATTTTTGTTGCTACTTCATAACTGTAATTTTGCTACTGTTAGGAATCGGAATGTAAATATCTGTGTTTTCTGATGGTCCCTGTGAGAGGGTCGTTGGGCCCCAAAGGAGTCGCGACTCACAGGTGGAGAACCACTGATATAAGGGACAAACTTTCTAAAATTCAAAGCACTCCGAATTCAGGAAACATACCTGGCCTCGAGAATTTCGGGTTTAAACAGGGCCTCGGCCACTTTTTCAGCTAAGGAAACTCAGTCATTCTTGGCCAGATTCCCTTGGTAGCGCTTTTGCATTTAAAAAAAAAAAAAAAAAAAAGAGTCTCTACAGTCTTGCTCCTGGTACCTGGATCTGCTAGGCACCTTGAAGATAGGGCTGTATGCGGGACCCGTATTGTCTTCAGCCGGAGGGCAAAGGGGGCTTCCTGGGCGGCAGCCACCTGGCCCGGCCCCCTCCGGCCCCGCCCGCTTCAGCTAGGCGCGGTGATTCATTCCCTCCTTTGCCTGCGGGCCTCCTTCTCAGCCAGACGGCGGGACAGACGGCTTGCTGTGCAGAGACCTCGAACCGGTGAGCCGGAAAGCAGAGCCTCTGCGTCCCAGGGACTCCAGCACACACCATGTCAGACTCTGAGCGCCTCTCAGCCCCTGGCTGCTGGTTAGCCTGCACCAGCTTCTCGCGCACCAAAAAGGGAATTCTCCTGTTTGCTGAGATTGTGAGTGTTCCTGGGCCGGAGGGCGGGCAGAGGCCGGGGTATGGAGGCTGGACCACTCGGTACTGGACTGTTAGGGCTGTGGCAGGCACGTGGTCTGGCTGGTTGGCAGTGGGTTGTAGGTGGGTGAGTTCGTGGAGGAGGATCGAAGGCAAGGTGGAGGGCATTCGGTGGGATGTGGGCGAAGTACTGGGGAGCTGGTGGTGCACTAGTTAGACAAATAATCTGTAACTATATTGGGGGCTCGGTGTGCGTGTAGACTCCTAGTGGACCACGGAGAGAAGGGGTCTTGGGGAGTGGGAGCTTCTCGTGGCAGGGCGTGGTCGGCCAGGGCACTGGCTGGCTGGCTGGCAGTGCGCCCGAAGGCGGGGCCTTGGGGTGGGGTAGAGCTAGTCCCCTAGGGTAGGGCGCTCCACCCTTCGCCTGTTCTTCCGTGCCTGTTTGAGACTGGTCCTTAGACCTTTGGATGGCTATAGAGAAACTTGGTTTTCCATACCCATCAAAGTGAGCATTGCCTTTGGGTCACTTATAAAAGAGGTGCGGTGCCTATAAGGGAGCCCTGCCCTTCTCGTGTCAGTCTCACCCCTTCCCAAAGGGGTTGCCTGGGGAACCGTACGTCCCTCCCCTAAAGGCGCGGACACTGGCGCCACCAGCACTCACAAAACACCTGACAGAGCCACTCCCCTCAGGGAAGGGGGAACTGAAGCACATAATTCTCCTCTTTTCTTACATGGGTGACCATGGGCAAGCCACTTAACCCGTCTGTGACTCACTTTTCTCATTTATAAAATCGAATAGTACCTAGCTTGATAGATTTTTGTGATGATTAAGTGAAATAAGACTTATAGGGGCTGGAGAGATGGCTCAGCGGTTAAGAACACTGGCTGTTCTTCCACAGGACCCGGGTTCAAATCCCAGCACCCACCCACATTGCAGTTCACAGCTTCTAATTGCCAGGTGTGGTGGTGCACGCCTTTAATCCCAGCACTGGACAGGCAGAGGCAGGTGGATCTCTGTGAGTTCAAGGCCAGCCTGCTTTACAAAGTGAGTCCAGGAGATACACAGAGAAACCCTGTCTCGAACCCCCCCCCAAAAAAAAAAGAAAGAAAAAGACTTGTAAAACTCTTAGACAGTGCTTGGAGAACAGCGAACATGTGGCAGGTGTTTAGCAATTATTGTGTTTCATTTTTTTCACTCCCGGTAGTTAAAAGGGATTTTTTTTCTTTTCTTCCCATTCCCTAACACACACACACTCTCTCTCTCTCTCTCTCTCTTTCTCTCTCTCTCTCTGCTGAGTAGGTGGAACCTAGGGTCTTGCACACTTGAGGTAAATGCTCAGCCACTGGGCTACATCTCCAGTCTTGAGAAGTAGATTTCATTTTTTCCCCCCATGGGTTTCTCTGTGTAACAGCCCTGGCTGTCCTGGACTCACTTTGTAGACCAGGCTGGCCTCTAACTCACAGAGATCCACCTGCCTCTGCCTCCCGAGTGGTGGGATTAAAGGCATGAGCCACTGCACCTGACTCTTTTCTAATTTAAACCATTGCTCTTAACCCATGGCTGACTGAGGTCCCTTGTTCCCTTCTCAGATACTGTGCCTGGTGATTTTAATTTGCTTCAGTGCCTCCACATCAGCATACTCCTCGCTGTCAGTGATTGAGATGATCTTTGCTGCTGTCTTATTTGTCTTCTACATGTGCGACCTGCACTCCAAGATATCATTCATCAACTGGCCTTGGACTGTGAGAAAGGGGCCAGCATTGTGGAGGCTGGGCAGGGGTTGGAAAGTTGAAATGGTCTGGAGAACACTGGATGCTGAAATCACCTTTTTCTCCGTCTACTTCACAGGACTTTTTCAGATCCCTCTTGGCGGCCATCCTCTACCTGATCACCTCCATTGTTGTCCTTGTAGATGGACGTGGCAGCTCCAAAATTGTCGCTGGGGTAAGGGCCCAAGAAGTAGATCCAAAGCACAGAAAGAAGGGTTTGAGGAGGATCTAGGGGCTTCTGCAGGAGTGTGTGAACCACATTAGGCTGAAGTTGCTCTCAGCTCTTGCAGCAAAGTCTGGCCCCAGCAATGATTTTATTTACCAAGATAACATCTACTAAGATCCTACACTGTCCCTTGTCCGGAGACACAGACCTTTGGGAGAGACAAAGCCAGCCCCTTTGTCAACATGTTAGGCTAGAACTTTGTCTCAAATGAAGTAAGAAGCAAATCTTCTACCTATGAGACAATGGGAGTGGATGCCCTGTGCCGAAAGGTATTGGTGAGATGTTGAGGCACTAAGTATCCAGAGTCCTGGAGTTTCCCTGGCATCCTAGCATGAGGCTGGAATCGTTAACCTACACTGGCCAAGAGGTGAATACAAAGACATAGAGGCTGAGTAGATACGCCCTCTAATCCAATCCCTTCACTCCTGTCTTCCCAGGTGCTGGGCCTACTTGCTACTGTGCTCTTTGGCTATGATGCATATGTTACCTTCCCTCTAAAGCAGCAAAGACATACAGCAGCCCCCACTGGTAAGAGAGAGAGAGAGAGTGTGTGTGTATGCGAATGCACGCACTTGTGTGCACACTGAGAGCAGTAGAAAGAAAAGGCAGGTGGATCTCTGTGAGTTCAAAGCCAGCCTGGTCTACAGAGTGAGTCCAGAAAAGCTGGGATTAAAGGCATACACCACCACGCTTGGATGATTCCTTTTTAAAAATTATTTATTTGTATTTTATGTACATAGGTGTTTTGCCTGTGTGTATGTCTGCATGAGGGTGTTGGATCCCCTGGAACAGTAGTTAATAGACAGCTGTGAGCTGCCATGTGGGTGCTGGGATTTGAACCCGGGTCCTCTGAAAGAGCAACCAGTGCTCTTAACCACTGAGCCATCTCTCCAGCCCCCCTTACTGATTCTTAATGTCTTTTGTGCCAATGTCCCAAGTGTATCAGCATTTCTGTCTGTAAAAATGGGCTTGTGGCTGGGCGGTGGTGGCGCACGCTTTTAATCCCAGCACATGGGAGGCAGAGGCAGGCGGATCTCTGTGAGTTCAAGGCCAGCCTGGTCTACAAAGTGAGTCCAGGACAGCCAGAGTTGTTATACAGAGAAACCCTGTCTTGAAAAACCTAAAAATGGGGGGGGCTTGTGGATTCATCAGCTCTTTGTTTCTTCTTCTTGCAGAACCTACAGATGGTCCATGATCCTCATTCATCTGTCTGTGCTACTTGCCAATAGCTCCTCCATCACAAACTTCCTCCTGCTGGGTGTGGTGGTGCACACCTTTAATGTAAGCACTCAGGAGGCAGAGGCAGGTGAATTTCTGTGAGTTTAAGGCTAGGGCTACACAGTGTGATCCTGTTTCAAAAAAATACCTCCTTCTGTTTCCACAACACTCCTGGTCAATTCTGTGACCCTACTGAAAATACTTATGGTACAAGTGATTGAACCTAGAGCCATGTGCATACTAGGCAAGCACTCTCCACTGAGCTGTATCCCTGTAAAAGTGCCTTTATTGGAAGCTTTTTCTTCCAGCCTGCCAAACAACCCTCCTGGGTGTGATCACCTTTATGGGTGTGCCTATGTTCCCCCTTTTTCTGCAGTACCAGCAGCTGACATGAGTTCTGCTTGAACCATACCCCCACATAAGCTACAAAATGAGTGACCCACTACAAATAACCTTTTTCTCTGTGTGGGGTGAGCTGTGAAGGGCTAAATAAATAATTAAAATATTGTTAAAGTCTATGATGAGTAACTTACCTTTTTTTTGATCAAATGTACGTTAGCCGGGCGGTGGTGGCACACGCCTTTAATCCCAGCACTTGGGAGGCAGAGGCAGGTGGATCTCTGTGAGTCCGAGGCCAGCCTGATCTACAAAGTGAGTCCCGGGCTGCCAGGTCTACACAGAGAAACCCTGTCTGGAAAAACTAAAAAAAAAAAAAAATGTACGTTAGCATCAGGAGGAGGGAAACGGAAGTAAAGCCATTGGAGCAAAGAAGCCAGGCCTGTTTTTTTTTTTTAAACTATTGCATTTTTCACCAATACAAACAGAGGAAAGGAGGAACGGAGAAGGGGACAATGACTTAGTTTAGGGCAATCATTTACACTGACTTTAGAAGGTTCGAGGTCCTTCTAAAGCTGCCTTCAAGCCACGATGCAGTTCTTGTCTCGGGTCTGGTGAGGCGTCGCAGGGTGAGATACCTGGACAATTGAGCTTTCAGTTGCAGTGTCCTGAGTGGTCCTGGGCCTGCACAGGTGAGGGGGCAGTGGGATGCGTTCCCCTAGGAAGAAGCCATCATCCTCAGAAGACTCGGAACTGGGGCTGGAGGGTGAGCTGGAACAAGATCCTGAATCTGAACCCGATCCTAAGTCACATCGATGGTGGCCATGTCTGCCAGGATGGTGATGGTGATAGTGGCTCCCGCGGCGGTGGCGGCGATGCCGATGTTGATGGTGGCAGTGGCAACTGGGGGCCCTGGGTGGGGGACTTCTTGGCCTCCGGCGCTGGGCTGGAGGCGCACTCAGGGTCCATCGTGGACCTCCTTCGGACACCAGAGGGTCTCGGAAGCTGACACGTGGAGTACTCTGGCGACCAAAGGCGTTATCTGGGTGTAGGGCAGGATGGCCAGGGGATTCTGTGGGTGGCTCAGGAGCACTTCGAAGCCCCAGTTCAGGCATAGAGTGGCGGTGTGGGGCCCCTCTCAGAAAGCGGGAGGGCTCGTCATCAGGGCCTGCCACTAGAGAAAAAGAAAGATGGAAGACTCCTTATCTGCTCGCTCTGTCTGGCCCTTACCTGAGGGAAGACTTGGGAATGTCTTCTTCCCCCTCTGGGACAGAAAAGTGGAGCAGGGGTCAGAGATTGGATATCCCAAAGTTTTACCCCTCCTGCAGATTTTGAGGTGGAGAGAAGGCTAGGAAGTAAATTAGCATGAGTAGAGAAGGTTTGGTATATGGGTTGTGGCCCGGGAGTGGGGTAATGGATTGGCCAGAAGGGCTGGAGTAGATCTACTTAAAGATAGAATGGAAGGGAAGCAATGGGTAGAGGGTGACCAGTTGGAGGAAGTGAGGGAAGTACTTGGGCTCAAGATGGGACGAGTTGAGATGTGTTATGGGCTCTGTGCAGGCGCAGGTACGCAAACAGGCGGAGTTAGGGCAGGAGACTAGGACTGAAATGGCGAGGAGAAGAAGTGATCGGCTATCTGGGGAGATAGGATGCTACAGGCAAGGCTGGGCCGCCCAGGAAAGGCAGGGTGGAGGCCGGGCTCACCAGGTTCTGTCTTGGTGCAGGTGCCTTTGCTGGTTGTCTCTGATGTCCCCTCTGTAGCTGAGAAAGAAGCCATGGAAGCTGTGAGTGGTGCGGTGACTATACCAACGCTCCAGCTGCGGCGGCCCGGCCCTGAAGCAGTGGTCTCAGATCCGAGGCTGCAGGCTCGGGAGCAGAAGATTAGGCCTCCGCGTGGCAGGAAAGGGAGACCCAGCAGGGCTCGACCGCAATGGCTACAACAGAAGCAGCGGTCCAAAGCGTGCCAGTGTTGACCCTCATAAGCCATCTGGCCCTGGTCCAGGCCTGTGGGGATCAACATTAGTAGGAAAACTGAGGCAGAACACACAGGCTACCCTTCCTAAGTGGGCTCTTACTTAAGAGGTGTGAGATTTGGGGTAGGGTACCCTGATTTTCCTCCCCACTCCCAGAAGGGGACCTTTGGTCTGGAGAAAGCAGAGAATGTGAGATTTGGCCCTCACCTCCGTTTTCTCTCAGAGAGAGCCTGGCAATGGTGTCTGCTCCTCTTTCTTAAGAGGCTCGCTTAAAGAGCATAGATGGGCACTGAGCTCTGATAGGTGGTCATTAGGGGTTCCAGTGAGCTTTAGGTAGAAGAAGGCAAATGGAAAAGGTTGGAGCTGAGAAGAGGCGTAGATAGTGGGGGCACGACTTAGGTAGGTAGGACTTGGATTTGGTGGGAAAGAAGACAGTTTAAGAAGATGGGGTGTCCTCGAAGGTAGGGCTTAAGGTAGGATAAGGGAGGAAGGAAAAAGGACAGCATAGCCCTGAGAGTAAAGGCTTCACTTGAGAGTGCTGGAACGGAAGGGTGCCCTGCAGGTGGATTTAGGTGCGTAGTGGGGGGACTGATGTGTAGGTGGAATTTAGAAAGAATGACATATAGGCTAGGGAGTATATTGGAGGGTCTAGCCCTTATCGCACCATCTCTAACGCCAAAGTAAGGGAGGGAGGAAGAGAAGGAGGATGTATAGAAGGAGGAGGGAGAGGGAGAACATGAGTGGGACCATGGCCTACATGTTCACACACCCCGTCACAGTCACCCACCGATATGTTCTCCGCAGCCATCACAGTACTCCACATGGCGGGCCTCATAGCAGGCGCAGCAGTGGGGTCGGCCCTGACGCATGACATAGCGCTGCCCTCCTAAAGAATCTTCACACTCGAAACAGCAGAAGTGGCCCATGTGCCAGTGTCGGCCCTCAGCCTCCGTACATTCAGGGGAGAAGATGATCTGCAGGGCACAGATCACCTGGGACTGTCAGAAGAGCTTGCTTCCGGCTCTCTCCACCCTCTCTCCACT
This sequence comes from Lophiomys imhausi, assembly GCA_907164525.1. NCBI lineage: Eukaryota > Metazoa > Chordata > Mammalia > Rodentia > Muridae > Lophiomys > Lophiomys imhausi. The sequence continues at coordinate 6,151,897 of CAJQZJ010032807.1, forward strand.
CCCAACTCTGGCCAGGGAGGCACAAACCTCGTCACATGCTTGGCAGCGAGGGCGCAGACATTCAGCATGGTGGCGCCCACAGTAGACTTTGCCAGCATGGTAGAAGTAGATGAGGTCAGCCAGCAGCTCCTGGCAGGTGGTGCACACAAAGCATTGAGGGTGCCAACAGGCACCAAGGCCTGCCCGGCTGGCAAAAACGGCAATGTCCCCACCTCCGATCTGCTTTCCACACTGCCAAATGACAAACACTGTCACAGTCACCGAGGTGGTCAGATAGATGTGGTCAGCCAAACGTGTGACACCTGGGCCTCTCCCAGGGAGAGGCTTTGACATATATGATATATGATATATATATATATTATGACAGGGTCTCATGTAGCCCAAGGTGGTTCTGAATTTAATACACAGCTATGGCTGGCCTTGAACCTCTGATTCTCTAGTAACTGACCTATGACTATGGCATAAATTTGAGATAGTTGTCACCTACAAGGAGGAGGGGGGCACATAAGAGACTGACTCTGCTCTCATGAGAAAACCATAAAGACAAGCTTTAACAATCATGGGTGGCTTTACGGGCAAGCCTTCTAGGTGCCTGGGGCAAATATTAAGCTTCACCCAGTGGAGGTGCTGTAGAGATAGTCTCCACCCTCAGAGGTCTCAGTCAATGAACCTCACCAAATAGTTTTTTAAAAATATTCATTCATTCATTATGTATACAGTGTTCTGCCTGCATATATGCCTGCAGGCCAGAAGTGGGCACCAGATCTCAATATAGATGGTTGTGAGCCACTATGTGGTTGCTGGGAATTGAACTCAGAACCTTTGGAAGAACAGCCAGTGCTCTAACCTCTGAGCCATCTCTCCAGCCCCCACCAAATAGTTTTTTAAAGATAGGTCTCCACCCACTAGGGAAGGCCTTGGAGACAAATTCCACCAACTGAGAAGGGTTCTACCTCAGGACTCAGGCTCTGACATTATGCATTGGCTTCTTAATATTATTTATTGTTGCTATTGATTTACATTGTTGGGTTTGGGCTTGTGAGTCCATTTTTTTTTGGTTGGTTGGTTGGTTGTTTTGAGAGAGGGCCTTACTATATGCACCCTGGGCTGCCCTTGAACTTGTAACAATCCTACTGCCTTGGCCTGTCAAATATTGAGATTACAAGTGTGAGGCACCATGCCCAGCTATGTGGATCAGATCTTAAGAACAAGACCTGGGCTCAGAGGTTGAGAGCACTGTCTGCTCCTCCAGAGGTCCTGAGTTCAATTCCCAGCAATCACATGGTGGCTCACAACCATCCATAATGAGATCTGGTGCCCTCTTTTGGCCTGCAGATGTACATGCAGATATAGCTTTCATATACATAAAATAAATAAATCTTTAAAAAAAAGAACAAGTCCTGATCACAAGAAGACCAAAGGGACAGTCCCTGCTCCATGGCCTCTGCATGGAGGAGAGGAAACCACAGAAATACACATCAAGACCTTAGAGATAAAGTAGATCCAATAGTAGTATCTAAGGGACAATAAGTTCTATTCATCAGAGGGTTCTAGAGACACCCCACTGGAGGTTAAGTGGTAGGCATCAGGGCCTTCACTTTCTGAGACTCTCTATAGCTTACCTCCTCGCAGATGGCCCCTGTAATGGTCACTGGGAAGATTCGAACGGTGCCCCGTCCCAGATTCTCTCGCTTCCTCTGCTGGCTGAAGGCTCTCAACTGTTTCTTCTCTTCCTCTTCCAGGGCCGTGCAGTACTGTGCCTGGGGAGAGAAAGAGTCTTCTAGACTTCATCCATTCTCGCAGAGTTTACTTCTAGGCCATTGTATGCATTTATGGTGCCTCCTATTGGAAACACCCATTCCTTACCTCTTCTTCTCAAGGCTCAGCAAAGTTTGGTCAAGGAAGGTCTACCTTCTGACTCCTGCTTTCACTTCAGCTCAGCCTGCCTTTCCTTAGCTGATCCTGCCCATTTCTTTCCAGTTGCCCTGAAAATTTTCAGGCTGTACCCCATTCCTGACAATGCCTGTCCTTACCTCACTGTCATGTGGCGGTAGCTGGTGCAGCAGCTGCTTTATCCTGTATTTTTCCCCAGGACTGTTGACATAGGGCACCTTGTCCTCTGGAAGGCAACTGAAAAACTGGTAAACCTGGGAGGACATGGAAGGGTGAGAGAAAACAATTCCAGTCAGGGGTGAGCCAGAACATAATGAGGTTATAGGTCTCTGGTTCTATGGGAAAATTAAAATCATCTGCAGGGCACTTCCCCTGTTGCCGGTCTCTTTACCAAAGCTCCTGAATGAGGGATCCATAGGGCACACACCTACAGGCCCTGTTCTCTTCCATTTATAGCAAAACTCAAAAGAGCTGTGAGTATTCTTGGGCATTCCACTTCCTCTGCTCCCATTGTATCTTGACCCCACTCCAGTTAGGCTTCTGGCCCTCCCCACCTGCAAAGCTGCTAAGGTCACTGGGGTTGTTTGCGTTGTAAAAAAAAATCATCATTCAGGTCTTAGCCCTCTTTGGTTAGACCATCAGTAAGTAGTCCAGGCCTCAGCTGATTACTATCTCTTCCTGAAAACAGTTTCTTCCTTTGGCCTCCAGAATACCACATAGCACTGGTTTCCTTCCTTCCTCTCTGGCTGTTTTTCCCGTTCTTTAAATTGCTCCTCAGGTAGTAGACATCTGATTATGGGATGATCATAGGGCTTAGTCCTTGGTCCTCTTGTCTCTGTGTACACATACCTTTTTAGAAATTGCATTCGCCTTCTTGGCTATAAAGATCACTTGTTGGCTAGGGTGTCACAAATGCAGCCCCGTGACCTGACCTCTCTCCACGTCCTAGGTAATGTGGCTATCTAACTAGCAGCACCGACTCTTATTCAGACTTGCCCTTCATTGGCTTTCTTTTATCTCTCCTTCCCTTCCCTTTCCTCTTTGAGATGGGGTTCTCAATATGTAGTTCTCGCTGGTTTGGACCTTGCTATTTACATCAGGGTGGCCTCAGTCCCTTCAGTGCTGGGATTACAGGCGTGTGCTACCATGCCTGGCTTCCCTTGACTTTTTTCTTTGTTTTTTTTTCGAGATGGGTTTCATTGTGTACTAGACCAGACTGACCTTGAACTCAGAGATCTGCCTGCCTCTGCTTCCCAAGGGCTGGGATTAAAGGTGTGCGGCACCCCTGCCTGGCTGGCTTTTTTCATACTACTTAATTCATCTATTCATCTTTCACTTTTCACTCCTCTCTCGGTCACTATGACCATTACATGAGGGTGTGTGTGTGTGTGTGTGTGTGTGTGGGTGTGTGGGGGTGTGGGGGTGTGGGTGTGTGTGTGTGTGTGTGTGTGTGTGTGTGTGTGTGTGTGTGTGTG
>CAJQZJ010032807.1:6155274-6262116 GCA_907164525.1 Lophiomys imhausi
TGTGTGTGTGTGTGTGTGTGTGTGTGTGTGTGTGTGTGTGTGTGTGTTCTCACTATGTAGCCCTAGCTGACCTGGAACTTGATCTGTAGATAGGTTGGCCTTGAACTCACAGAGATCTACCTGCCTCAGCATCCAAGTTCTGGTACTAGAAGCCTGTGCAACTGTGCCTTTCAGTTTCTTCCCTTCTCTTCCTTCCTTCCTTCCTTCCTTCCTTCCTTCCTTCCTTCCTTCCTTTTTTTCTTTCCTAGACCTAAACAGTGTGAAGCTCTGGGTGTCCTGGAACTCTCTGTGTAGATCAGACTGCCCTTGAACTGGAAGATCTACCTGCCTCTGCTTCCGAGTGCTGGGATTAAAGGGATGTGCCTCCACTGCCCAGCTTAATTTCTTTTCTTAAAGACTGAGACTGGTTTATATAATCTAGGCTGGGCTGGGTCACATAGTGAGTTCCAGGCCAATCAAGGGATACAGAGCTGTGCCTCAGGAAATCCTCCCAAAACAACAAAAGACAATGTGTCCAGAATTGAGGCTGGGAGACTTCACACGCTCAGCGGTAGTGCAGTTGCCTAGCATGTGCAAAGGCTCAGTGTTCTACTCCTACCACTGTATATATTTCCAAAAACAAGCCCCACTCAGCAGTGACCCAGAGTAATCATAGAGCTTCCTACTTACTAGTCCTGTTTCCGCCCTCACTACTACAGGCTGTATTAGCAGTCAGATCTACTGTTCTATAATAAGACAAGTCACGTCCCTCTTCTGACAACCCTCTCGAGCCTCTCCCCTCACTCAAAGCAAAGTTCTCTTCATAACCCCCAGTTCCTCTGACCTTCCCTGCAAGCAAGCACTGGTATCCTCCCATTTCTGCACACAGATGCGCCAAGCACATCCTGCCTCTGTACCTTGGCATTTCCTCTTACTTTGTCTGGACTGTGTCAACCTCAGATTTCTGCAAGGCGCACATCATCTCAGGGCAGCTTGGATAGGGCTTGCCTGGGCACTCTATTTATAATCCTGGCCTCTCTCCCTTTCTTCTCCTTAGCTTTCTTTTTTATTCCATAGCTCTCACACTGCCTGATGCACGGTCATCCCTTTCCATCTGAGAGTTTCACACTTAAGGGTTTAACTAGCCAAAGATACTTTTAAAAGATCCATATGAACTGAACACTTCTACACACAGATTTTTGTTTTGTTCTGTTTTCTGAGACAGGGTCTCTCTGTGTAGCACTGGCTGTCCTGTAACTTGTTCTGTAGATCAGGCTGGCCTTGAACTCAGAGATTCACCTGTCTCTGCCTCTGCCTCTCAAGTGCTGGGATTAAAGGTGTGCACTGGTACCACTAAGCAACATGCAGATTTTTTCTTGCCATTATTGCTTTTTTTTAAAATATAAAGTCTTACTATTATCCCTGGATGGCCTGGTATTCTATATATACATACATTCATTATACAGCCTTGAAATTGTGGCAATCTTCCTGCTTCAGCATTCCCAGGGCTGGGATTACAGGCATGTTTCATCACACCCAGATATTTTTCCTGAACATTCTCTCTCTCTCTGGTTCTGGACTTGAGTCTAAGGCCTTGTACATGCTAAGCATGTTTTTCACAATGGAGTTATAAATTCTAGTCCAGAAATAATACAACTACTTCTCTGGCATTTACAGTATATCATGCATTATAATTTAGAGAAGATTTAAAGTGTATGTGAAGATGTTTGTAGGTTATATACAAAAATAGTATGCTCTTTTAGATAAGGTGTAAGTTAAATACAAAGACTGCAATTTTATAGAAAAGATGAACAGTTTTGGATTTTGGTATTCCCATGTGGAAAAATAAGTGCCAGCATGCATGTGCATGTGTGTGTGTTCTGGTGCTCGGTTAAAACCCAGGGTCGTGGCCGGGTATGGTGGTGCAGGCCTTTCATCCCAGCACTCAGGAGGCAGAGGCAGGTGGATCTCTGTGAGTTCAAGGCCAGACTGGTCTACAAAGTGAGTCCAGGACAGCCAAGGCTATACGGAGAAACCCTGTCTCGAAAAAAACAACCAACCAACCAAACAAACGAAAAAACCCAGGGTCATATGCATGGTAGGGCAAACGCTCTATCCCTAAAGCATACCTCCATCCTTGGGGTATGCTTTACTTCCTTCTTTACTGTCCTCAGTGCCTAGAAGTTTCTGGCATACAGTAAATGCTCAGTAACAACTGAATAAATGCATCAATAGTGATGTGATAAATGAAGTGCTCAGATAAAGTCTGGAGTAAAGGATAGAATAGAAACGAGGCTGGAGAGATAGTTCGGCAGTTAAAAATGCTCTCCTATTCATCGAGAGTACTGGAATTCAGTTCCCAGCACACACATGACAGCTGAAAACCTTTATAACTCTACTTCCAACAGATCTGATACCCTCTTCTGGCCTCTTCAGGCATCTGTACACACCTGGCATGCACACACACACACACACATCTTTAAAAATGAAAAAAAGAAATGGAATGAAAAGTGAACAGGACCCTGAGGAATTGGCCCAGTGATCATTCAGAACAGAGAGGCACTGATAGTTGGACCACACTCCAGCATTACTCCAGAAATGGGTTTGCACTCAAATGCCTATGTGCCTGTATATGTGTGCACCCACTGGAGAAGGAGAGTGGGTGGTCAGTCTTTGGTCACCTGCTCTGGCTTAAGGCCAGGGGGTACCCAGGCATACTCCTCTGAGACACATCCTGAGTCGTCATCAGAAATGGAGTGGCGTTGGAAGTCTGAGATGAGCCGACACATGATGCGTTCTAGGTCCACAGGCACAGTGTGAACTGCATGTTCCTCCCGTGGGCATTTGCAGTGCTGGCAGATCTTTCTGTGAGAGCCAGGATAGGAGTCAATTACTAAGTAGTTGTCCACCCAGATCCCTAGGCAGCCCAGGTCCAGCTGAAGGGCAGGACATGTAAATTTAACACCAAAAGGTTCAGAACTGGGACAGAGCTCTGTGTCTGAGGCCAGGGATGAGATGACAGGAGCTGGGGCTAAGAACCAACATCTGACTTCACTTATGACCAGGCCATGGGACACTGGCTGTGCCAGGCTCAGCTTCTGGCTGATGACAGGTCTGGAAAACAGGGTCCTAGAGGACTGGGGTTTGGGCTGTGACACTGCGTACAGGATGTGAAGGGGTGGGGCTTCAGGGTCTGAAGGACAGACATCCCCTAACTGTTCCAGCTCTGGTACTTGGGTCAGATTCTCTAACTACAGGCCTGAGAGGGGCGGGACTCCAAGGCTGAGACTGGTATAAATTAAGGGAATTCCTCAGGTTCTCTGGGGTAACTACCCCCGAAGGCAAGACTCTAGTTGGTGTGTAGAGGGATTGGGGCCAGACTGTGAGTCTGTGGAACTATGGGCTCTTAGATTTGGGTGCAAGGTTCCAGTAGGAGAAAACATTGGGTCTGGGAGAAATGTTCTGAGCCTAAGATGGGGTCTGTGGACGGGGATCAGCGGACTCGGCTAGAAGACCATTCTAGAGATGGGACTCAGACTTGGGAGAAGACTCTTTTGGGGATCTGGGTTGTGGGACTCTCCTGGGAACAGGTCTCTTGGGAATGAGTCAGGGGGGCGGGGCCCTGGAATGGACTTTGAGGCTCCTTTCCCAGCTGTGCTCTCTGTGGGCGGAGCTCAAGCCTTGGGGCGGGTCTCTGACAAAGGCTAGGGTCACTTACCTCCAGCCGTGCAGCAGGAAGCCTGGGCACTGTTCCCTGCAAGAGTTGCAAGGCTGACCACGAGCAGGGTCCTCTGCTTCTGGAAGCTGTAGTGGGTGGGGGTAGATGCAAGGAGAAAGAAGGTGCGGGAGTAGAGCTCCTCCACTCCCAGGCTCACAACCGCAGGCTGGGGCCTGCCTCACTGGGGGCAGTGCTGGGCAGGCTGAGACCGCGCCTTGAGCGCGGAGGAGGAGGAAACAAGCAAACCAGAGGCAGGGGGCCTGAGACCACTTTCCCGTATGCTCCTTTTCCAGGGAATTCTCCGGCCTGGGCTGGTTATGTCCCTCTCCAGTTCTCAGACAGAAAGAGTCCTCTGCCGGAGGCATTCCAGTTCCACAGGGCAGGGGTCTGCGACCCCATTTTCCCCTGAGATCCCTCATGAAATCTAGGCAATGCCCTTCCCTCAGAAGTCCTGCCACCCCTCCCCCAAACCCTAGCTCCATCTCTCCTACCGGAAAAACTGAGGACTGCAGGACGTCCCTGTTCCATTCAGAAAACCCTAGGCCGAGAAATGTCTGCCTTTACCCTTCATATTTTAGGACTATTCTCTTCTTTGGTTCAGATTCCACGACTTTTTTGGCTAGAGATCTTTCAAAGGAACAGAGAAACCCTTCTAGCTTCCAGACTCCGCTGCAGGTGTGGAAATCTTCTGATCTTAAATCTTAGTTCATTGACTCTTGGTAGGACTCCCCCTCTCATTCTACAGTCCCCTAATGTATGAGGTCCCTTATTCAGAAACTCAGGATGTCCCGCCCCCGCTCAATCCCAAATCTCAAGACCCTATTCTTTTCACCTTCAGTGTTAATTCACAGGGAACGGGCGTCCCCAGATTGCAACGGTGTAAAAATTGTGACATGTATTAGGGACTTGAGCCACCATATCCACACGTTTCTGTATCCAAGAGTGTGCTTCAGTCCCAGCGCCCAAGTCTGGGAAAGCCGGGAAAGGGAGTTCCCAAACCCTCCTCAAGGTGCCTCCCCCCTGTCCCAGTGCCCTGCTCCCTCGCCTGCGTCTCGGGTTACCCCTGACCCCCCATCACTGCCCCTGAGTCCTGCTCACCGCACGCCCGGAGCGGCGCCTCCGGGATCCACGCGCAAACATGGCGCGCCCAGACAAGAGTCAAGCCCGGCTGGGTCAGGCGAATGGAGTCGGCTGCCACGGCACGTTGGGCCTGGCAGCTCTGTTCCGTCAACTTGATTACGGAGTGGGAGGGGCACACCTCATCCGGCCCGCCCCCCGGCCTGTAGTGTCTATGTCACCGCGGTGTCCCCTAACTAAAGGTGAGTGGAGTGCCTTGCTGGAAAACCTGCCGTTGGAGTTCATCTCAGGGCTAGAACCAGAGCAAGGGTGTCAGAAGGCGAAGCCTCCAGCATTCCTCCATGCCACATGGCCTTCAGGGTTTAAAAGCTGGAGGTGGGCAGGGTTGGACTTGTAGACATGATGGGAGTTGTACACTGGAGTGCTTGTTTGGACGAATAGTGTAGATTTATTTTGAAATCTTTAGAGGGCAAGGGTCGAAGTCACTTCTTGGTCCCTTCCCAGATTCTTTTTTTCTCCGGGATGAATTTTACAAGAACTGTTCCAACTTCATCTTCAGTCCTAGTTGGTGTTCTGTGGCTCTAACTGTCCTGCTAGACCTATTCCATTTTCAGAGCCAGAACTGAGGTTATGTAGAAGAGGCAGAATTCACTGATGGCCATCCACATCCAGCCATTGTGCTCCCCCTCCCTCAGCCCAAAGAAGTAGGTCTTAGAGCCTTCCTTCCTGTTCACCTAGTTTTCTATCGCCAGGTAGATCTCTGCCTTTTCCTGTTATCACTTCCAGAGCTGGGTCTCTTTCCTGCTCTCTGGGCTTCGGGGCTAGGAAGGGGTCGAACATTGGCAGCCACAACTCAGAACTCAGGCGCCTGAGTGGAGTCTTTAATTAGGCATGAGGCTGCAACGGTCAGACAGGCTTTTCATCTTGGGCACCCAGGAACTCCTTCTTACCCACCTCAACCCCATTACACTCAACCTTGTCACTTCTTGACCCTTGTCCGGAGAGAAGCTGGGGGGGGGGGTGCGTTTATTCATTGGTTAATCAGCCTCTCTACCTGGTAGGACTCTGGTTTTCCTGCTGAGGCTGAGGCAAGGGAAAGGAGATAGATAACACAGGACCTGAAGGGTTCAGAAACAAGGGTTTCGGTAGCAAAAGGTCTTGGGGAGTCTCCCTCATTGGGGAAGCCTTGAGGATTTGAGGAGAAGACTTCATTGGGGCCAGGGAGGGTGGTGGACCACTCCCTAGCAAGATGTCATGGCCAGCAAATGGAGAGCAAACCATTCTAACTCAAAGTGAGACTCACAATACTTAGTTTCGGAGGCTTCAGCAGGGTGCTACCGGGGTCTGAGCTTTGTCTAGTCCCCTTTCCTCTTGCCTCCTCTTCCTTCTGCGCCCCCCCCCCAAAAGACACATTGAGAAATCGGAGCCAGGTGGAGTAGGTGGTTGAGGTGTTTATTTGGGAGGGGGAAATTTCTCATATTTGTTCTTCCTCGGAGAGGGGGTCTTCAAACAATACCGAAGGGCACAAGAAAGTAGGGGGCCTGGAGGGAAGTGGGATGGGCCACAGTCAGACAAAATGGCAACACACGGTCACAGGCACTACCAACACCACAGACACAGCAGAGGGTACAGGATGGGGGCTCCAGACCCAGCCTCCAAATATTCCGGGACAGACAGGAGCATGGAGGGAGAGGATAGAGAAAGGGGAAAGAAGGTAGACCAGCCCCATAGACCCGTAGACTGTCTTCTTATTATGTAGCTGTCTTTTGGAAGGGCTGAGCAAAGGACATTTCTCTCTGGATCCCACCCCCTCACCCTCCAAACCACAATACTTGGCTCTTCCCAGGTTACCTCAATTCCCAGGGGCCAGGAGTATTCCCTCCGACTTTTAGCAAGACTCATCTCACAGGTCCACACATCCCCACCGCTCAAGCCTACTGCTCAAACTCTGCTCAATTGGAAACATATTTTCTTTTCTGCCCCATTACAGAGAGGGCTTCCCCTTCTGAAACCACATTCCTCATACTGTTCACATAGCTGTCTGGACTCCTAACCAGGACCTCATCTCAAGCTTAGATCATTCCCGAACCCCATTTCTATCCTTGCTCAAGCTCTTTGGAATCAAGCTCTAACTCCTGAATGTTCCAAGATACACCACTTCTAGAGCTGCTGGATCCAACCCAAGCGTACCCACTCATGAGCCCACTGAGTTAAAGCCATGCCCCCTCTTAGAACTCCCTCTGGTCCTTTCTAGCCCCAGAATGCTGCAGGACACTGCTTTCCTTTAAGGCTCCACATCCAGTATGCCTGGAACTCAACTCTCGGCTGACTAGACCTCTCTCTCCAGAGTGCCTCTCCTCTCCACCTGTTTCACCCAAGCCTCCACTCAATCTGCTGTTCTTTTATTCTTGGGGTTGGGTTTCCCTTCCAGCTTCTGTTCAGGTGATGCTGGAGGAACCAAGGCCAGAGTTAGGAGGAGCAGAGGGAGAGAAGGAAGGGATAAAAGTCACATCGACCCACTCCATGCAGCCAAGGTCTGGTCCCCTTCCTGTCCCCATTCTAGAGCCCCCTTACCTCAAGGGAAAGGGCTGGGAAACAGATAGGGGCTGAGGAATGCAAGGTCAGGGTTAAGGAGGAACCCATTCAGGACTGGGCCCCTAGTGCATGGAGAAGTGGGTGAGGGTAGGGCTCAGACAGATAAATATATATATACATATATATATATATAAACAGCAAAGACAGTTAGGGTCTCCTGGGTTGAGGGGTGGAGACCTAGGGTATGGGAATGGGAAGGGGGGCAGGTCTTTTCTTGAGCTCTTGCCCACCCATGGGGTCTTTGCGGGCTTCACTGACCTGTAGAGACAAAAGACACAGAAAGGAGAAGGGGTCCAGATGACGGTGAGGCCCTCACAAATGAGGGTGGTACCCTCAGGAAGGGATTGGGCCATTATGCTTTTTCTTCTGCCTGGTATGTTTTCTTCTTTTTACTTCTCTAACAGTTCTGGAGTCAGCCTCATCCTAGCTGCTCTCACTAGGAAGATATTACCAATCTTGCTCTAACTGGGTACCAAAAGAACAGTTAAGGTCCCTCTCCAAATCAAAAAAGCCCATTAACAAGTACTATTGTAGTCACTGATGAAAGTCCATATTGAGCAAAACAAATGCTCCCTATCTTTGTGAGGCTTACATTATATCAGGGGATACAGGTTTCGCACAGTGAACATGACGTATTGGTGGATTATCTAATATAAGGTGGTAACAGCCAGGCACAGTGGCATATGCCTTTAATCCAAGCACTCAGGAGGCAGAGGCAGGTGGATCTCTGTGAGTTTGATGTTAGCCTGATCTATACAGTGAGTTCTAGGACAGTCAGGGCTATGTAGAGAGACCCTATCATCAAAAAAAACAAAAAACAAAAAAAACAAAAACAAAAAAACAACACCAACACCCCCCCAAATTCTCTAAGTGAGGCTGTAGTTATGGCTCAGGAGTTAGGAGTGCTTTCTGCTCTTCTGGAGGACCTACATTTGACTCCAGGAATCCACATTTGACTCCAATAATCCACATTGGGTGAGTCACAACTGATTTGTAACGTCAGCTCCAAGGACTCTGACCTTTCTCCTGGTCTCCATGGACACTTGAACTCACATGCACATACTTAAATGTGTACATATAATGAAATAAAAATAGAATCTTTTTTTAAAAAGTGCTCTAAGAGATGTGTGTATAGCATAAATAAGTCTTAGTTATACCTCCAATCGGGTGGAATACAGTCACGAACCATAAATTAGTAATTACAAATTGCAATAGAGAAAAACACATATCTAATGAGAGAGATAACAAGGGGGATTTGTTTTAGACAGATAATTACTGATATGTAGTTTGTGGTATATGCCCGTGATTCCATAATTTAGGTGGCAGAGGAGGAAAACAAATTTGAGTCCAGCATAGATTACATAATGGAACCCTAACCCAAACAAGAAGCAAAACAGGGAAGTAGAGGCACAATCAGGAATTCAAGATCAACCTTAGGTACATAATGAGCTCCAGGCCAGCCTTCGCTACAGGAGACCGTGTCTCAAAAATAACATCAATAACATAGCAACAGCAAAGTCTTGTGTGGTGGTGCAGGCCTATAAGTCCCAGCCACATGGGAGATGGAGACAGGAATATTACAAACTCAAAGCTAGCCTGGGCTACAGAATGACTTCCAATTTAATCTGGGCAATTTAGTAAAACTCTGTCTCAAAAATAAAATGTAAAAAGAGGCTGATTATATAGCTCAGTGGTAGAGCACTTGCCTAGCATGCAAGAGATCTGAGTTCAATTCTCAGTACTTGTTTATCCCCCCCACCCCCGAGACAGGGTTTCTCTGTGTGTCAGACTTGGCTGTCCTGGACTTGCTTTGTAGACCAGGCTAGCCTTGAACTCACAGAGATCTGCCTGCCTCTGCCTCCCAAGTGGAGTGCTGAGAATAAAGGCGTGCACCACCCCCAGGTTCAACTCTCAGTACTTGTAAAACAAAACAACACCACTGACAAACAAGCAACAAAAGGACTACCTCGTCAAGTGGGTGGCCAAAGCAATGGCTAGGTAAAGATGTGTATGTGTGAAACTCTAGGGGGAAGCAAGTTCAAAGGCCCTGAGGTAGAACTGGACTGGGAACAGGCCAGTTTGATTGAAACAGTGATAGTAGGTAAACATCAGATTAAATATCTTTGGGGAAAATGGGGTGGTGCAGCAGATGTGGGCCTGTGACCACACTGAAATAGTTTTACCTTTAAATGAGAAGCTACCACTGACTTCTGAGTACAGGACAGAGATTTCTGACTTTAGGGGACTGGCCTAGCAGAATCCTTGTGGTGCTGGGGGTAAAACAGGTTGTAAAGAGGATAGACAAGGTACTTGTGAAGAGGGAGGGCTAAGGAAGATAATTGTGAAAAATGGGAAGCCTGAAGATATTTTGAAAATAGGAACTGGACAAGATTTTTTTTTTTTTTTTGAGACATGGTGTCACTGTGTGGCCGAGTAGCCTGCAAATTGCTTTGTAAATCAGGCTGGCCTCGAACTCACAGAGACCAGCCTGTCTCTGTCTCCCGAGTGCTGAGATTAAAAGGGATGTGCTACCACCACCTGGCTAAGTACTTTTTCATTAATTAAATGTGGGATGCTTTAGAAGACTCATGATCTTGGCTCACCTACTACCAAATCTGCCACCTAGGTGTTGCTACTTTTTTCTCTCTGTTTAAGACAGGATTTGGCTACATAGGCCAAGTAGGACTCAAGAACTTGGAATCCTTGTGCGTCTGTGTCTCAAGTGCTGGGATTATACATATGCATGGTTAGTTACGCCAGGCATTCATTTTTTATCTTTTTAGGTCCCTCCAAGAAGGCATTTTTCCAATGCCTCTGCCCCTCGCCTTTCCTCATTTGAAACTCCAAACTATCTCTTTCACTAAAAGGGTTAAGGAGATGTAGCAGCAGAGCCACAACCTGCTCCTGCATTGGTGACCTTCAAAACCTACCAGGTTTACCTTCCACCACCTATTGGCGTTCTCACCTATTGGTTTACCAATCCTTTCGAAGACCCACCTCCCCTTCCCTTCCTGACAACCTACACTACTTCGGTGTTGCTCCACTGAACAAGTGCCCCTACACTTCTTTCATTGGTTACTCCGAGCACTGTTCCGTCCCCTTCCTTCTTCTGTTCTCCTCTCATTGGCTAGTTTGTCCATTCTTTTTTTTTTTTTGTAGTTCTGTCTTTCTATTGGTTGGTTCCTCCAAACTTCACTCCTTGTATGCCCCCTTCCGCATCCTCCCACCTGTCACTCACCAGATTACATCTGATTGGAGAAGGAGGTGGGCGCGCCCTGTGGGCCGTAGCCTTGCTGGCCATAGTCGCCCTGAGGCCCGTATCCGCCGCCACCGCCACCGGCTGGCTGCCCGTAGTCGGGCTGGTAACCACCCTGAGGCCCGTAGGAGTCTTGGGGCCCATATCCTCCGGGGCCCTGACCGTAACCCGCATCGCCGTAGGCGTCCCCAGGTGCTGGCTGCTTTTCCGGGGCGCATGGAGGTGCGCGCATGAATGGGGCGGCCCAGCCCGTCTCTTTGAACACGAACCATAGGTTGCCAACCCAGAGCACCAGGTTCAGGAAGCCAAACACCTGCAGGAGACAAGACCAAAGCCGTCGTCTCTCACCCATAGCCCTTGGCAGCTCCAGGGACTTTGAGGCTGAGTGAACAGCATGTGCTACCATGCCTAGCTAAGTATATGTTATTTAAGAAAAATAATTTGCCGGGCGGTGGTTGGTGGTGCACGCCTTTAATCCCAGCACTCAGGAGGCAGAGGAAGGTAGATTTCTGAGTTCGAGGCCAGCCTGGTCTACAAAGTGAGTCCAGGACAGCCAGGGCTAAACAGAGAAATCCTGTCTTGAAAAACAAACAAATAAACAAACAACAAAAAATCGCGTTTGGACAGGAAGTAAGACCTATATTTTATTTTATTCTTTAGACAGCCTTGAAATGTTGCCCAGGCTGGCTCAGAACTTCTGTGGTTAAGTGATTGATCTGCCTCCACTTGCTGAGTAGCAGACACTATAGCATGCACACTACACCCAGTTGATATCCCAATCCTATTTATTTTTAGCATATTTAGTTTATTTTTCTGTTTTCGAGACAAGGTCTCACTCTGGCCTAGGCTGTCCTGCAACTCATTAAATAGCCCAGAGTAGTCTCAGCCTCCCAAGTGCTAGAACTACACTTGGGCTGATATCTCCATTTTATTTTATTTTATCTTATTTTTAAAAGATCTTTAGATTTCATTTTTTGTGTGTAAGCGTTTTGCCCACATGTGTGCATGTGTGCTGCCTGTATGCTTGGTCCTCAAGATGATCAGAAGAGGGCATAAATACCTTGGAAATACAATTATGCAGGGCTTAGAGCCAATGTGTGGGTGCTAGGAAATGAAACTGAGTCCTCTCCAAGAGCAGCAAGTGATGCCCCTGCCACCCTAGACAGGGTATCTCTTTGTAGCCCTGGCTGTCCTGCAACTAGCTCTGTAGACCAGGCTCAGCTCGAACTCACAGAGACCCGCCTGCCTCTGCCTCTCAAGTGCTGGGATTAAAGGCGTGCGTCACTACTGTCCCGGCTGAGCAGCAAGTGCTCTTAATCATTGAACCATCTCTTCAGTCCTTGTTATGTCCATTTTAAAAACAAGTCCAGAGAGGCTGACTCATCCAAGATAACACAATCAGCAAGTGGCAGGAAAGAAGATTTCAAATCTTAGCATCTGTAACACTGATATAGGATATAATCTTGTGTCAGATTCTTTCCTCAGTGCTTTATGTGTTGTGAATTCACTGACTATTCAAGTTTGGAGCAGGACCTATCATTAGCCTTCAATTTACATATTCAAAATGATCCCTGAGAGGCTTGTCACTAGCTGTAGGTCACAGAGCTTGCCAAGTGACAGGATCTATGATCAGACTGATTCTAGCCAGTAGGGGGCATCCAAGTAGGAAAACATTTCAAGATAGCCTTTTCTTTTGCACTTCAGGAAATATGTCCTGAAAGGATACTGAGTTTTGAGAGATATGACATGACCAGGCTGGGTCCAGTTGTCCCAGCCTAATCTGAAAGGCCTAATTGGGGCTACTGGGGACAGACATATGTGGTATCCCAGTAATTATAATTGTTCAACTTTTTTTTGTTGGCATGCCTCTTCCTTGGAGCCCCCATTAATCTCCTGACTCTCCTCTCATTCTCTGTATCCACCACTTCCCATGCCAGACTGTGTCTCCCAGCTTTTCTCTTCCCGCCCAGCCAGCTTCCCAGGGCTTACCACTGAGGTGTTGAGTCCTGAAGTGACAGGGTCCCTCAGTTCCTTGCACGTGTTCCCTGTCTGGCGGCACATAGTCATCTCCTTGATAATATTCTCTGGGTCTGTGGCCATCTTCACATCTGATAGGCCTTTGGCCCAAGCGGATGAGCTAACTAGCCACATGAGGACGAACACTGCTGTGGCCAGAAAGTCCTAGGGAGGTGTGAGGAAGATGTCACTGCGAATGGATTGCTTCATGCTAAACCCCGAGCCCCTTCAGCTCACAAGCTTTTGTGGGAGGGGTCCTTTCGAAGAGGCCTGCCTCTCTGTTGCCTTTGGAGCTCGGAAGCTTAGAGTCTTTTCATGTGAAGGTCTCAGCTTGAGCTCCCATGAGTGTAGATGATACAGGGGGTGTGGGCGTATGCTAGTGATGTGTGGGTGCTGATGTTGTGGGAGGAACTAACTCTGTGGGATGTTTCTGAATCTATGAGAAGTGTGTCTTACCACTTTTATTTGCATGTGGGAATATGTGTCATTTTATGTCTGGGATGAGGGTGTGAGAATCTCTCCGTGTAGGAATCAGTGTCTGTGTGGCAGGGTGACATGCATGACTGTCACAGTGAACTTCAGTACTCCGTCCTTTGATCTAGTCTGTGTGGATGTGTGAGGGTCAGGTTGTGGGCCAGTCTAGTATTCTGTGTGGGCTGTGAGTGTGACCCCATGAGTCTTTGACTCCACGAGCCAGATGCCCACTCTGGAGTTGTGGAGACAGTAGCAGCCGTGGCAGTGTTGGGGCTGCATGGGCATGGGCCTGTCTGGGAGTTTGTTTGGCCTTTGAGCCAAATGAGCTGGGACCCTGTGGCCTGATGTCCTTGGTCACTGCATGCAGTTCGCTGTGGGGACTCACCATCATAGGCCCTTTGTTGTTCTCTCGGTACTTGTTCTGTAGGAAGATGTAGGTGGCCAGGGCTCCCATGGAGTAGAGGAAGGCAAACACAGCCACAGTGACAAAGAATTCAGCTGATGAGGAGTAGTCCCCAACTAGGAAGACCTTGGTGGTACCCCCTTTGCAGGTGGGTGCATCAAAGTATACTTGGTGCAGCCTGTAGAGAGAGGTGTGTAGGTGTGCCCCAGACTCTAAGAAGCCCTTTGTCACCTTCCCAGCCAAAGGTATCCCAGATTGTTTTGAGGTCCCAGGAAAAGGAGGAAATGACCATTCACAGAGCACTTTCAATGTACCATTGGTTGCTGAAAGCATCCTGGTAAGATATGCGGTATCCCTCCCTCACTGTAACCCTACTCCTGCCTCTGAGTTCATCCTAGAACGTGGCAGGTATCTTTCTACCCTCAGGCCTTGGCACTGGCTGATCTCTTTTTTTATGTTTATTTATTACTTCAATTTACATCTCCATCACAGTCCCCTCCCTCCACCCTTCCTGAGCCCCTGGTTGATCTCTTTAAGAGGAATTCGCTCCCCTTTATTGTTTCTCAGCCTTTTGGCTAAGATCAAGTGTAGGAATGTTCTTCTTTAAGATAGCTTCATGTCTTACTCTGCCAGCTCCTTCAAACTTTGCTTAATCTCCACCTTTTCATTAAAGACTTCCTGCATTTCAGTTTAAAAACATTTGTGGGGGGTGCTGATGATTAAAAATTGGACCATATGCATGTGTGTGTGTTTGTGCATGTGTGTGTGTGTGTGTGTGTTTGTTGGTGTGTGCACAGTTGCACAGACTTGTGACAGCCAGAGTTTAACCTCATGTGTTTTTCCTCAGGTGCTAACCAACCCCCCCTTTTGAAACAGGGTCTCTCTCTGGCTTAGAACTTGCCAATTACTCTATGCTGGCTGGCCAGGGAGCACCAGGGATTCCAGCATGAGGCACCAAGCTGGACTTTCCTTAATGTGGGTTCTGGGCTCCAAGTTCAAGTCCTCACACCTGTAAGGCAAGGAGATAGTGACAGAGCTATCTCCTAGCCCTAGGTTTTTTTTTTAATCTTGATTTTCCCCCTGTACCTATGAGCTTCTCAAGCAGTGTTTTGGGGGTGAAATGCACAGAGGGGAGAATCTTGTCTCTCCCTAAAGCATGTTGACTCTTTTCTATGTCCCACTTTAGGTACCTGAGAGAAAAAAAAAATGTATGAGTGGCAGAGAGGCCAAACAGCTATGAAATAGGAGAAGACAGAAGGGTAGAAGGGATCTTGGGACAGGATTTGTGTGGGACAATCTTGGAAGGTGCTCTGAGACAAAAGCTTTCCCTGAGCTCTGGTGGGGGGCTCATGTGTGGGCAGAATGGAACCAGTGTGGGGGCCCATAGCTCTGGCCTCAGGTTGGAGATAGGATCCCAAGACTGAGCAAATAGAATTGGTATCCTTGTATAGCAGAGGTCCTGAACATGGAAGGTGATGGGAGAAGTTCATGGAAAGCTTTTGTGACTGTGGGAATTCCCAAAAGGCTGGATCTCATGCTGCCAACTATCTTTCAGCCTTACTGTGTGTGGTGTCTCTGTATGTGTGTGTCTCCTCCTCCTCCTCTAAGGTACCGGGGATGGAACCCTCAGAACGCTAAGCAAGTAGTTTGCTACTGAGCTACACCCTCTGCCTCCAAACTCTTTTCCCCCTAGTTTATGTGAACCTGGATACTCCTGGCTGCTCTCTCCCAGGCCATCATGCTCTTCTGGCATGCTCCTCCTGTTTCTAGCATTGCTCAGGGCCTGTGCTGGCTTCCCTCTCACTACTGGGTGATATCTTGGGACTCCATTTACCCTTGCTGTTCCCCAGCTCCCAGATGCCAACTCTTCCCCAAGTTCCTAAATCTGAATTCTTACAGTTGACAAACTTGTGCAGAGCACTTCTTGTGTCCCAGCAACTACACTTAGTGCTTTTCAGTTATATATAGACTTAGTGAAGATGTCCCATCATCTGTGGGGCATTAGTATTTTGCCTGTTTACAAATAAGGAAATTAAGCCTTGAACTATTATATGATTTAGTTCAGTAGTGAAGGGATGTCAAGTGTGGGTCTGACTCTCAATCCTTAAGAGATAGTAAGTAGCTCTTCCAGGTTGTCCTTACTCATGTGGCCCTAGTCCCTAGCATACTGCCTGGTACAAAGTGAGGACTCAGGAAATATCATAATATCTAATTTGGTTTCACGATTTCCCATATCTATACAGTGCCCCCGTTCTTTTCTAGCAAAACTCTTCTATGAGGATATGCTTCTAGCATTTATCAGCATCTGTGGTTATCCTCTTTGCTTCTAACAGAGGATGGGGAATGTGATCTGCCTTAGTCACCATTAAACCCCAGCACTTTGACGAGTAAATAATGTTAACTGACATTATTTTGAAACCTGTTTTTGTTTTTTAATTTTCATTTTACGTATTTAGTGTGTGCATGCCTGTGTGTATGTAGGTGCATGTATGTCACAGCTCATGTGTGAGGGTCAGAGGACGATTCTCAGGGAGTCTGTTTTTTTCTACCACATGCGATATAGGGATCAAACTCAGGTTGTCAGGCTCAGTGGCAAGTGGCTTTATCTGCTGAGCACTCCTGTATTTTGTGATAGGGTCTCACTTTGTATCCAAGGGTGGCCTGGATGCAACTTCAATTTTTCTGGCATAGCCTCCCAAGTGCTGGGGTTACAAGCGTTTGCCACCATGCTCAGCATCTAACATTAATTGAGCATTTACTGCTTTAAGGTGTACACACATGTAGTGTTCTCTCTTGCATGCTCTCTCTCTGGAACCCAAGGCCTTGCCAATGCTGTGTAAGTCCTGTCATTTGTTTAGGAATCTTATTTATTTCCTATCTTCTATTCCTCCCCTTTGTTAGAATATAGCTGGAAAGGATGACACCCTGTGTCTGTGTCTATCTTGCTCACCACATTGCCACAGTCACCTAAAGCCAGTTACACCGCAAGTGCTCAGAGCATGGGCAGTAACCCCAGAGGCTGTGGCCTCAAAGGTGAGAGGTGCGCAAAGGTCAGGGAAGGTCTGCCCAGATCCACCCTGCCCCTGCCTCTCCCAGCCCTCAGGATACCAGGGCAGGGGCACACCTGAAGGGGTACTCAAATTCAACTTCGATGTTGAGGGCACTCTCCGTCTTGTTGGCACAGTCCACGCTCAACCGAAGCTCTCCGTTGTAGCTGCCGCAGGTAGCAAAGGCGAAGATGGCAAAGACCTTGGGTAGCAGGGAAGTGGATGGCTGTAGTGAGCCTGTAGTCATGTGGGAGGGAGTGCCCTCCTCTGGACAGATTTAGGGGGCAGCACTGACAGGAGCAGATGGAGAGGTCCCCACCCCCACCCCCCTAATCAGGGCTCATCAGGTCCTAGCACAAGCTGATTACAGGGATGTGGCTGTTTCTCTTTCCCTGTGTTGTCTCGATTTTTTACCTCTAGGTGCTCTCTTGCTTCTCCTTTCCTCCATTTTCCCCTTCTCCCCTCCCCTCCTCTCTTCCTTTTCTCTCCTCTCCTCTCCCTCTCACAGTATCTCTCTCAGTATTTGTCTGTGGGCTTTCATGCCTGTTCTCCTTCCCCCACCTTGTCTCTCACACACTTTTCCCCATTAATCGTCTCTCTTTTTTGTGCTCTCTGTGTGAGCATATGTCTCTGCACACCTGTTTCTTGGTCGCTTGTCTGGACTGCTCTGTCACAGATCTCTGTGGTTCCTCTTTCTCCCTTGTGCCTATTTCTGTGTTGCTCTCTGCTTTCTCTTTTGAGTGCCTCCATATCTGTTGTGTGTGCCTCTTTCTCTCCCCTACCACATTTTCCCGCTTCCCGAACAGTTCTCTGGCTCTCATCTCTTTTTCTCAGCATCTCCATCACCACCATTCCTTGCCTCTCATTCTCTGTTTCCCTCATTCTCTGGATTTTTCTGGTTTTGCACCTTTCTCTCAGCAGTCATCTTCAGGCTCCACCTCCCATCCCTCCCTGCTTTAGTTCAAGAGAGGAGGTAGGACGGCACAATCTGTCACTTCACGACAGGGGTACCCTTGGCCTTATGTGACGTCATAGCCTATCTGTTCCCAGTCCTTAAACCCCAGGGACCTTACTCTGGAGCCCAATTCCCTCATTTCCTTCCACGCCCATCGTTCCATTCCTTCCAGTCCTGTAGGACTCTTGTCCTACATCTCTGCTCTTCTGGAGCCCATTACCACCCTCTCTCCTTGCACTTTCCCCACCTCACACCCGGACCACACTCACCCACTGCAGCACCTTCACAAAGCCGAGGGGCTCCTTGACCACCCGGAACTGACCCCCAGCCACCAGCTGAGGAGAAAAACATGGGGAGGGGGAAGGGTTTTGGGGAATAGAGATGGAGGTGAGGGGCCAGGCTGCCAAGGCAATGATCACTGGGGATAAGGCATGTGACCCTCCAGGAGTGGGTGACATATGGAGAGGGAGTGAGGAGAAGAAAATGACACTTTGGGGAAGGAGTAAACATCAGGGTCTTAGACCCCCCCCCCCACCAGGGTTCAGGAGTGGTGAAGCGAGAGGTGATGAGTCACATGGCAGAGGAGGTTGGATGTAGAAAATAGATGGAATCCAGACTAGTTAGGGAAGGAAGGTCTGAACTGCTTAAAGGTGAATCAGATAGGGGAAAAGGTGTCAAGTGGAAGAAGATGGGGTTCGTTAAGAGTGGGGGAGGGGCACTGAATGGTGGAGGTGAGTCACAACAGCATAGGGGAGAAGTCTGCAGTGGTAAAGGTGAGTCAGATGATGGTGGTGTGTCTGAGGAGATGGGGAGGGGTCGCTACTGGTAAGGGAAGAAGCCGATTCTGAGGTGATGAAGGGAAGGGAGATGGCGGAGATAGTCTCTTAAGGTGGGAGAGAGCTGGGGCATGGATTTATTGGATATGCGCTGGGCACAAGGAGGCTGGGGTTTTTGGAGAGTCAAAATCAGGTCGTCCCCCTAGATCTGCTCCGAGGGGGAAAGGGTGGTCATCTCCGGGTGCATTCTCTTTGGGAGGGGCAGGTGCCAGCCCTCCCCCCCCCCCCCCCCCCCCCCTCCTTCTGTCGTTTTCTTTCCTAACTCGCCGCCCCCCCCCCCCAGGTCTTCTTTTTCGTTCTCCCTTCCCCTCCCCTACCCCTTTGCCCTGTTCCTAGACCTGAGCTCCCATTTCTCCCCTCCACGTGGACAGTTCTTATGGGGCTTCTGGCAGCCCCCTCTGCGGCAGTGAGGACAGCCCTCGCTGCGGCAAAGACCGCACTCTTTTTCTCCACCTCCCTCCCTCCCTTCGCCTGCTGCAGACCCCTGGGCCCCAGCCCCAGCGACCGTGTCTTGGCTACCCCAGCCACCACCTCTCAGGGTTGGAAGGCCAAAGCCACAGAGGTTCCAGTAAGCGCTGGGCTCTGTCCACGGTGCTGGAGCGCGTACCTGATTCACCACGTCCATGTCTGCCAGCAGCTTCATTAGCAATGCAGGGGGCGGAAGGTGCCTGCTAGCAAGGGCGGGCGCGGGGCGCGGCGGGGGCGGCGAGCGATCGTCGGAACAGCCCAGTCGGCGGCAGCCCCGCCCCTCGCATCCTGTCTCCCTTCTGGGTGAGCGCCTGCGCACCATGCACCCCCCCACCCCCCAGCTCGCTTGTGGCCCTTCCATCCTGGAGGCTGGAGTTTGTGGATCTGGGTGTAGGGTCCTTTCAGAAAACACAGGTAGCTCTGGAGCTAGGAGGACCGCTCAGTTCTACTGTATGACATTTTGCCAAGCCTAGTGCTGTATTTGTTAAGTGTGTTCACTTATTTAATCCCTATGTAGCAGTGACTATTAGTCCTGTTTTTACAGATGAGGAAAATGAATCTCCAGAGAGATTAAGTGACTTGCACAAGGTCACACAGCTAGTAATCAGTAGTGTTCAGAGTCTCTGTAGTTTAGACATCTCTACAGTTTAAACACAATTCAAGGTCTAGAGGATTCTAACCCTTTTGGAAAATCTGCATTTTAAGCACATCCCCAAACTCTAACCATCTCCTCATTTTTTCTCTTCTTGGTCAAATTATTGTCTACTCTATATTTTACCTTCTTTTTATTCCTTGGCCTTCTTTTAAAAACACATGTATTTATTGTGTGTTAGCTCTCTTTCTGTTAAAAATACATTAACTTAGTACAGAGGGAGGGATGGTGGGAGGGAGGGATGGTGGGAGGGAGGGAAGGGGGTCCCTACAGTACAGGTATTAGAGATGAGAGGACAACTTGCCAGAGTAGGTTTCCTCTTCTCACTGTGTGGGTACTACCATGTCTTAGTGGACTTAATGACTTTCATGATACTAAAACTCAAGGTCAGTAATGATCTCCACGTTACAAAATCCAAGGGCTAAAATATAGTTGAGGTTAAGATGGTCAACCTCATACTAAGAAACACATGTAAAAATGATTAAGATACTAACTGCTAACCTACAAGTACATCATCTCACACAGGTAATAAAAGATAATGGACAATTCTCAACAGAGGAAAAGAACAGCATTTTAAATCCCTCTATTGCTTGAAATGGAAATATTTGAATGGGTATCATTCATTTATTTTAAAGATAGCATTTCATATAGCCCAAGACTTGTCTTGGCTTTTATGTACAGCTGAGGATGACCTTAAATTCCTTATCCTCTTTTCTCCACTTCCCAGATGCTGGAGTTATAGGCATGTACCATCATGTTAGTGCTGGCTTTTTTCCCCATGGGACAGGGTTTCTCTGTGAACCCCTGGCTGTCCTGGACTCACTCTGTAGACCAGATTGGTCTCAAATTTATAGAGATCCACCTGTCTGTGCCTCCCATGTGCTGGGATTAAAGGTATGCACCACCACTGCCCAGCTACCTCTAGAGGGCTTTTATACCTTTTTCCCCTTATTTTACATTTAATTATTTACTGTGTGTATGTGTTTGTGCACAAGTAGAAGTCAGAAGACAGCTTGTGGGAGTCAGCTCTCTCTACCATGTGAGTCCTGGGGATCCAACTCTGGTCTTCAGGCTTGGCAATCACGTTTACCTTCTGAGCTTTCTCCCTAGCCCCTATATTTAGTTTACTTTTTTGAGACAGCATCTTTCTGTGTAGCCCTGGCTGTCTTGGAACTCAATATGTAGACCAGGCTGGCCTCTGCATCCAGAGTACTGGGATTAAAGGTATGCGCCACCATTCCAGGCCCTTATATTTATTTTTAAAACACAAGTATATGATAGAGATACTTTCTAGTTGTTTGAGTGTTGGATCTCAGTTGCTTGAATCTCATTTCTAAATTTAGTCCTGCTTGATCTTGTACATGTAACATATTTTAAAATATTATGTTTATGGTTGTACTGATTAAAAAAGATTCTGGGCAGTGGTGGTGCATACCTTTAATCCCAGCACTCGGGAGGCAGAGGCAGGTGGATCTCTGAGTTCAAGGCCAGCCTGGTCTACAGAGTGAGTTCCAGGATAACCAGGGCTACTCAGAGAAACCCTGTCTTGAAAAACAAAAACAAACAAACAAAAAAACCCAAAACAAACAAAAAAAGTTAACCAGCTATAATGCATTTAGCACAAGGATCAAGACATGGTTCATTTTACTCTCTTGGAAGCCAGTGACTTCTCGCCATTTTCCCTGTTACCTTCCCTGGCTAAGGTAAACATCATTTCTGCCAATTTTAGTATCTCTAGTCTCTTCATCTCCAGTCTGTTTTCAGCACACCACCAGAGCATCTGTTTAAAATGAATAGTTAACTATGTCGCTACCTCACTCAGTTCTTCCTATGGTTCTCCTTGCTTTTAGATAGGAAAATCGGACATCCAGTCTCAGTTCTCAGTTGTCTGTCTTGCTCTCTATGCATTCCCCCAACTTGCTCTTTCACCATATGTCAGCCCAATGACTCTGAGCCTTTGTTTCAAGGCCCAGTGTAGCTGAGTGTTTAGAGTCCCAGTCTTTGATGGTGGTTGCCCTCAAATTTCCTGGCTTGGTTGACCAAAAAGATGTAAATAAGAACCCCCTGATTCAAGAGTGAAGAGAGATCTACTTTAAACCTTCCCATTGTCACCCTTCACTATGTATGCTGCCTTCCATTCCTTTGGAGTGGAGCTGACTCCCTCTCATATGTCTAAGCCACCTTAGTTTGCCCCAAGAGAAGCCAGCAAGGTACCGGGCATACACTAAATGCCTGATGAGTATTCTACGAATGAATGAGACTCCAAAGGCAGAGCAAGAAGCAGACAGGTTCATGCATCTGTGTGGGAAGAGAGTGACTCCAGGGTTTTTCAGGAGGATCAAGGGCACTCAGAATGGGTTCCAGGGAGCTAGAAGCACCTCTGTTTGCTGTCAACCTAAATTTCCTACCAACAGATTTAGACTTTTCTTCTCTTTCTCAGGCAGGAGGTAGGAAAATGGAATACACTTACGATACTAGTTTAAGATCTCGGAAATTCTTGATGCTGTGAAGGGACATTTCTGCTTAAGCCACCAGGTCAACTCCAACCTCTAGACCTTTGCCCTGTCACGACTCTTGTACAGTCCGTCCTTCCTCAGACTGACGTGACTGACCCCGTGTGACGTCTCTACCTTCCCTTACTATCCAGACACCCAGTATCGCCTCTCCTCCTCTCCTATCTGTCCAGTGCCTTCCTTCTCCCCCCTCCTCCACTCTGTCTCCAGCTTTTTTTTTTTTTTTTTGGCTGCTGTCTCTTTCTCCTCCTCCTCCCTCCTTCCCTGATGCTGAATAATCAGGCCTAGCTGTCCTGGTTTCTGGAAATACTCATGTGTGGGCAGTGGCTCAGGGATGCAATAAGGGATGGAGGGAAACTGTTGGGCTGCCCCCAACTGCCAGTGCAAAGACACTGAAATCCAGCAGTGTGCGGCCCATGCTTGCCTCCCTCTGGGGGAAGGCAGGGCCAGGAGTTTATTGAGCAGTGGATGAGGGGTAAGAATTTAGAGAGCATGGACACAGGCCATCTCATCTCCCAGGTCCTCTTCATCAAAGCGGGAGAGAATAGACTCCTCATCACTGTAAAGGGAGGTGGCTCTCTGTGCCAGCAGGTCACTGGCAGCACTGTCCATTTCATCCAGGGTCAGGTGACATGCGTCGGCAATCTCCTGCTTGGCCAGGGCCACAAATCGTGGGTCTTGGGCAAAGAGACCTAGGCCTTCAGAGATGAGCACCTGGGGGGTCCAAGTGGGATGAGTGTTGATCAGTGGTACAATGTGCACAGAGTGCTCACTGTGAATAAATGAAGTAGGTGCAGCACACGGGGGGGAGGGGACAGGGTCAAGTACAGTATGATGACAAGAGGAATTTCTACAGCATAGAGTAGAATCGACTCTGGCCACTCCTTGTCCTCCTTTCCCACCTCTGTTCCTTCTACCCCAGTCCTTTCCCCCACACCCTTCTGGACTCACAGCCTCCACCAAACTGTCTGCACTGCCTCTCTTGTGGTGGGTGGGATCCGAAGGAGCTCCAGGCACTTGCAGACAGGTGAGGGTACACAGTGGTCCACTGAGTTTGCTAAGGTACCTTTCACCCACTGTAGCTTCATCAACCAACAGCAAGGGGGCGTATAGCAGTCGACCCTTCTGGGGAGGAGCTGCCCAGGAGCCCTGAGTCAGAATAAAGAAACACCAGAGAGGCAAGGATTGGTGACTATGATGGATGGTGACTATGATTCACGTTTGTGAGTTCTGTCCCTGTCCTCTAGTATACATAATTGGAGTCATACTGAATGGGTATAAATCAGGGGAGAAATAAATGACTTCTTTATTTGTGGGGATCAAACCCATTTGCTAGGCAAATGTTCCACTAATGAGCTCCAGAGTTGAATTTATGTCAGAGTATAGAAAGCGTCTATTTGCATGCTTTATGTGTGATTTATTTATTTATTTGTTTACTTATTTATTTGAGACAGGGCCTGACTCTATTGTCAAGGCCTGTAACTTACTATGTAGCCCAGATTGGCCTCAAATTTTCAGCGATCCTCCTGTACCAACTTCACAAGAGCAGGGATTATAGGCACAAACCACTCTGTTTAGATGTTATGGTTCTTTTGAAACAAGAGTCTCACGTGACCTCAACTCCATATGTAGCTGAGAATAACTGGGGACTACTGATCCTCCTATACCTACCTCCCAAGGGAAAGACTCTACTTCAAAGGAGTAGGTGGAGAATGCTAAAGGAAGACATTGACACCCTCTTCTGGACTCTGCACACTCTCATGGGTAAGTGTATGCACACACACACACACAAATACACACATGCACATAGACACACACATACAAAAATTAACAAATAACTAGATAAATACTAAATAGCTTTAAGATGTCAGTTGTGCCGCTTACTAGCTATGTGACCACTGGTGGATCGGCTCTGAGCCTCAGTTTCCCCCTGTAAACTGGGGAGAGTAAACCCATCTCACAAGTACATTGGGAATTATGTGTATCCCTTCAAAATCCCCATTCTTCAGAAGATCCTGAAGTGTAGTATGTTTGTAATGTAAACTATTTTTGTAAGATGCTAATATCCCTGAAAGCTACAGCATCCCTTTTTCTCACCTGAACCCTGCCTGGTCCTGAGGTGCGTCCACGATGGTAGGTACCTGGGATGGGTAAATCTTCACAACTGCCCTGGCACTGCAGACACTGGATGGTGAAGGAGGGCATCCGACCTGGTGAACAAAGAACAATGGCGATTTCTTCTCTGTTCTATTCTGCTAGCCCTTAGGTTTCCACAGGGTCCATTTTTTTCTGCTTACTTGCAGGTGTGGGGGGAAGCAAACGTCGACGTGGTGCATGGTGCCCATTTACATGTCTTTGGGACCAGTGAGGTGGCAAAAGGACTGGGTTTGAGGGAGTCCCTTCATGTTCATCCAGGTAGGGGGTCCTGTGGAGAAGGCAGAGCTGGCAGTGAACTCAGGTGTGGGATTCAAGTTGGGGTACCAACACTCCCACCCTCCCCTGAATGGCCCATGTGGTGTGGCTAGTGTACCAGTCAGGGACTTCCTGTTCCTCATTCTGATTGCCCTGCTCTTGAATTCCCTTGAGCTGAGTAGTTCCTTCTTCTGGGATTGTGAACATGAAAACCCCAGAGCTTCTCCTGGGGAAGTGATACATATTAGTTAGACTAGGTCATAGGTCTAACCCCCAAAAATGTGATTCCAGGCTCCCTATTCCTCTCATCCCAAGCATGGCCCATCCCTATACAAACACTAGGATTTACAATTAGTTTTATACTACTATGTAATCCTGGCTGACCTGGAACTCACTATGTAGACCAGGTTGGTCTTGAACTCACAGAGAGCTGTTTGCCTCTGCCTCCCTAGTGCTAGGATTAAAGGTGTGAACTACCATATTTGATTTTCATTAATCTTTTATTACCCTCTATTACTATTTGAGCCCTTCATTTGCTTTTGCCTTTTTTTTTCTTTGTGACAAGGTTTCTCTATGTCCTAGAATCTGTAGACCAGGCTGGCCTCAAACTCAGAGTTCCATTTGCCTCTGGCTTCCAAGTGCTGGGATTAAAGGCGTGCGCCACCATGCCACCCAGCCAACAGAGTCTTAAACTCACTGTAGAGTCAAGGATGACCTTGAACTCTGGATGCCCCCTGCCTCTACTTGTCGAGTGCTTGGATTTCTGCTGTGGCCCACCACATAGGACTTTCACTTGAGTCCTTGAAACACATCTTTCCTCTCCAAATTTCCTCTTGAAGGCTGCTAGCCATTCTCCCATGTCTTCTAACCCAGTGTCTAGTCTTTCTCCATTCTCACAACCTGCCCTGGATGCTTGACCATACCTATGGGGTTGGGATCCAGCCTGGGGCACACTGGGCTGCCTGGAGTTGGGAGCCCCTCCATCATCATCACTAGGCCCAGTTGAGAGAGAATCTGGGAGCTTCTCTCTAACAGGTAGAGATGTCGAAATCCTAGAGCTCCATGCAGATTGGGGCAGGGAATCTATGGAGTCCTGAGGAGAGTTACTTGGCTTAGTGTTTCATCAATGTTAAGGCTAAGTTACTTGATCAGTGTTTCCCACACTGGTCCATGGGGAGCATCATTCCATATGGGCTGAATATGGGTCTTGTTTTCCAACAGCCAGTGATAGGTACTACATAGTTTTCCGTTGTAGAGGAGGCTTCTACCCAGAGACAGTATGGAATTCACTTAGGGCTCTGAGAGAACATTTTACAGTCAAGAGGTTTTTTTGTTTGTTTTTTGAGACAGGGTTTCTCTGTGTAACAGCTCTGACTGTCTTGGACTCTGTACACAAAGCTAGCTTTGAACTCACAGAGATCCTTCTGCCTCTGCCCCCCCACAAGTGCTCAGATTAAAAGTGTGCACCACCACACCTAGACAGTCAGCTGTAAACTGCCATGTGTGTGTGTTGGGATTTGAACCCGGGTCCTTTGGAAGAACAGCCAGTGCTCTTAACTGCAAAGCCATCTGTCCAGCCCCCAGTCAAGAGTTTTGGGGGGAGTAGAAACTTGTCCTCACTTTGTATGTTTCTGGGTTATTCTCAGCTTCCTGCTCCTCACCCTCCTGACCCGCTGCTTCTTCCTCTTCTTCCTCAGTGTCATAGGTGAGGGCCTGGCGGATCTCAGGACCCAAGTCCTGTAGGCTCCTTAGACCAACCTGTGGGGATGGGTGGGAAAATAAGGAAACTGGTAGCTTGTGGTCTCGAGTGCCACTCTATGAGCTTGCTTTCCACTCGCTTGCAAAACTGCATGTGCCAGGGCTCTGAGGTGCCCTTGGCCCTCAGTGAGGCCTCAGTCTCTGTTTCTTCCTCTGTGGCAAGGTTTCCATGAGAGGAGGTCAGCCTCTACACAAATGGCCACACCCAAGCCCTCTCCTTCAGACCTGCAGGGCAGAGGATGTGCTCCTTGGGGCCTCTGTTCCTAGTAACCCTTTTTCTTTTCTCCTCCGGAATTTTCGGAAATAATCCTGGATCAGAAATGTAGCATAGAATTTGCCCACGGTGACCTCCTCCTCTGGGACAAGAAGAGAGGGGAAAGTTACACAGGGGTCCTCGACACTGCTGCTGGCTCCCCAGTTCCTACCTATCGCCAATAATCTGGGCAGACAATTAAGAAGCTGGGGGTGGGAAGCTCACCATCTGGAGGGGGGATGACCTCATCCAACAATTTCTGCTTTATTCGCTTCCAGATCTTTTTGATGACCATGCGAAGCTCCTGGTTGGCTTGGCCCAGGTTCCCTGCAATGCAGTAGAGTATGGGGCAGGGGAAATAGGAGAAGTGTGGAAGTTTCTCCTCCATAGCTGCTGGTGGTGGGGGCTTTGCTTTGAAGCTTCACCTGAACCAGGCCTGGAGAAGCCCAAGTCAGTCATTTGGAGGCTCAGAGTTAGGAGATGTGTGCGTGTCATTCTTTACATTTGCTCCCTGAACCCTCCCCAGGGACCCTTTCATTCTTGCTACTCCTTTTCCCCACACCTTCTGTCTTGATCTTCAGGGATGTCCGAACCAGGGCAAAGAGTGTAGCGTTGAATGTCACAGTTCCATCTGAGTTGAGGGGCACATTCATTGCCACAAGTCTCTATAAACGTCAGAGACATAGAACTCTGGGAAAATGTCATATATCCATCCCTACCAAAGGCAAGTCCCTTTTCCTTCCCATAAAGTATAAAACCTTCTTGGAAGGTCAGCAGGTGAGTGGGTGGACAGGCGCACATACCTTGCAGGCCACTCGGTGTGGGCACAGCTTTCCAAATCCCAGTGGGGGCTGGATACGCCTCAGCAACGCAACCACATCCAGGTGCTTGATGCAGCCCCTGGGGCAGTTGGAGAGGTGCAACCAGATCAACAGTACCTCTTTAGGTCTTTCTTAAGCCCCACCCCCAGCAAATCATTACGTCCCATACCAACACCTTAAGGCTTTTTGGGGAAGAGCACAGATGGAGAGGACAGAGGATGGGCCAGTAGAAACCTCTTTATTGACAGGGGACAGAATATGTGGATCTGAAGTTCTGGGACTAGGGGGTCATGGAGGGCAGTACATTATCCCTAGGATTCTAGGTAAGAAGTTAGAGGGTATACTTGGCTCCAGGGTCATATTCAGACCAGATCCTCTTGAATTCATCAAGGTGGTGGGGGCCCAGGATAGACCAATCTCTGGTTAGATAATCAAAGTTATCCATGATCACAGCCACAAAGAGATTTATAATCTGTGGATCATGAACAAGCAAAGGTAAGTAAAGGAACAGAGCTGAGTCTGGGGGTTGGATAGGAGCTGGGATTATTTTATGAGGTCATTGGGTCACAAGCTCCTTGGTTGGTCTTGTTGAGGCAGCCCTCTCAAGATCTGGGCTGCCCAATTCATTTGGACATCTCTGAACCACCCAGGGCCGGCCCCCATGGCAATGGTAGTGGCTGTGGGGAAGTGGTTCTTACCAGGAAGGCACAGAGCATGAAGAAGCTGATAAAATAGCCAATGGCAAAATTGCTCCCACAGGTAAATTCCTCACCCGGGCCAAAGTCAGACTCAGGGTCACATCGACTTCCAGGAAGGCTGGCAAGCATTATGTCTTGCCATGCCTCACCGGTGGCACACCTGGGGAGGGGCACACAGGGGCAGTTATTCTGAAGGAGAGGCTATAAAGTCATATCAAGTACAAGTGTGGGGGGGTCTCACCAGGGACTACACTTTACATTTATTTAGTGTGTGTGTGTGTGTGTGTGTGTGTGTGTGTGAGAGAGAGAGAGAGAGAGAGAGAGAGAGAGAGAGAGAGAGAAACTGTGGGAGTCTTTTCCTTTGTTTCATCATATGGATTCTGGGAATTGAATTCATGTTGCCAGGCTTGGCAGCAAATGCCTTTACTTGAGTTATAGAATGTCTCTTACAGACGAGGGCACTGTGGGCTAAAAGAGGGGCACATTTTACAGCCAGAAAAAGAATGGCTTAGACTAGAATATTTTGAAAGACTTCCTTGGATCAGAGCCAGAAAGGGCCTCTGCTTATGTGGAACTCAGGCTGCCCTGACATTTACATAGATTAGGCATCTTGAGGCCCAGAGAGGGCGTGTGGATATTCTAGGTATTTTGGGGAGCAAGGTACCAGGGAAGTGGGAGTTTATCACCTGAACAGAAGCAGCACAGCCTGTGGAAAGGTCTGGAAATTGTTGTTTCGATTTATCTGTGTGCCATCCTGAAGAGCCACCTTGCCGAACATCTGTAGACATACAGAGGCTGTGTGCCGCGAGCAAACCTGTGCTCCTATGTGTACCCGTCTATGTCATATGTCGCACTTGCTAGTACCTAAGAGATCCTCATAATCTCGAAAGCAGTTACTAATGAGCCCATTTTACACATGAAGACTTACTCGGGGTCATCTAGTTTATCATCTTTCTGCCCCTCCATCCCCACGCTGGGATGACTATTCCTACCAAGGCTCTCAGACAGAAGGGTTCCAGAGGAGTACTCTCTAGGGTCTTCACTTACCTGCATGCCAATGACTGCATAGATGAAGAATATCATTGCTATGAGAAGTGCCACATAGGGCAAGGCCTGAGAGAATGGGCAGGGGATAGGTAGTTCAGGTACAGTCAGAGAACTATAAATTCCAGATGCGCTCATCTCCCCCAGCATGGGCCTGCTGTGGGAGTCTACTTTCTCTCAAAGTTTCCTGGATTTCATGTGTCTCCCAAATGTGGACCCAATATTAAATAAAATAGGGTAAATTCATTGAAGCTAGAGGCATGTTAGAAATTGAGAGCCCAGAGACAGAAAGTTGGAAATGGTGTGTTGGAAATGGTATGGCAGGCTGAGAATTGTAGTTTTGAGTGGGGAATTACCTGGAAAGACTTGATGAATGTCCAGAGCAGTGTGCGGATCCCCTCACCCTTACTGAGAAGCTTGACCAGCCTCATGACTCGGAAGAGGCGAAAGAATGTGATAGATATGCGAGAGCTGTCCTCTGAACTCTAGAGTTAGGGATGCAGGGAGTGTTCAGTTTGCACCACAGCTAGCAGCTTCTTTTCCTCATGCCTTGGCCCTCCCAGTTCCCAAATATTTCAGAACTCAGACCCAAGAATGATCAGGGAACTTCTCTAAGGACTGTTGGGCTGGAAGGGATGGTTGAAAAAAAATAGTCCCGTTAGGGGTAAGAAGCTACCTCGCCAAGATGGCCTCCATTCTGGTGGGACATAGGGCCAAAGCAGAGGTGATAAAGGAGATGATATAATCATATGCCCAAATGGATAAGGGAAATGATGGCGCACACCCAGGGAATGGTGGGGAAGGTCATGCAAGATGGTAGTAGACAAAATTTTAATGGGGTGGAAATGAAAGGAGCAGATAAAGGCAAAGAGATTGAAGGAAACAAAGGAGCCCAAGTGTCATGGAAATGAGAAACAATGGATGGTCATTGGAGAAGCCAGTGATGCAGAAATGCAATTGACAGCGTTGTCAGTCAAGATTATTACCACGTAGTACCCATTGGATGAAATGATGGAGCCAATGATGCAATCAGTTATGGTGACGGATCCAGGAAAGAGCCAGTATAGGAGATGATGGAGTTGGTTGAGAAAATGGACCCAATGAAGTAGTCAGAGAGATGGTGGAGCCAGAGCAGGAGTCAGTGGAGATGATGGAGCCATTGGGGTGGAGTAGAGACAACAAAAGAGATAACAGAAATAATAAGGGAGGCATTTTAGGAGAGAGCAGAGCCACTGGGTAGGCTGCAAAATGAAATGAGGGAGCTGGTTGGAGGGAGGAGTACTTTGACAAAGTGCAGCAAAATGATAGATCAATAATGCAGAGGGCTCAGTCTCCAGGACTCGGGAAGATGTGAGTGGGAGCTCCCTACCCAAGTGAAAGAAGGCTCTAGGGAGAGGGTAGAAATGTTAGCACAAAGCCCAGTTCTCACATTGACTTCTGTGACGGCAATGTCCACCACGCTGCCCACTACAATAAGAGCATCGAATGTATTCCAGGCATCGGCAAAATAATGCTGTAGACAGGAGGAAAGCAGTGTGCTGTGTTCTCTTAGCCAGCAGACCAGGGTAGGGGACCAGTGGTGGATAGGTGGTATTGAGGAGGCAGGTCTTGAACCATAGATGGCCTGTACTTGGGTCCCTCTCACTTCTTAGTCTTATGACTACTTGGTTGCTGACCCCCTCTCCCCATCCCAGGTTATGGAATGTGCTTCCTCCCCAAGGAGTTTATTCCTAGGGTGCTGGTCTCTGGCATACCTTGGGTTTGAAGGCAATGATTTTGAGCACCATCTCAATGGTGAAGAGGCCAGTGAAGACCATGTTGAGGATGTCCATGGCATAGTTAAAGGGAGCAGTCTGCTCATAGTGCTTTGGGAAAATCAGATGGGGACAGAGCCTAAGACAGAGAGACACCTTATACACAAACACATTGTCCCTGGCCTGACTTGATGAGTCTGGGGACATGGAAACACTGTGTCTGACAAAACTGTTTGCATTGTTTGTCCCTTGCTATGGACACTGCAAAGCCTGGTTCTTGATTCCCAGAGTGCCTTGCATTAAGGCAAGGATCATTCTGAGAATGAAGCATCAACATAAATCTTCTGCTGGTTGACAGCCTCTGTGAAAAATATTTTTTATTTCATTAAAATATGCAAGAATTTTATGCTTGATGCAATGTTCTCTCTCTCTCTTTTCTTTTCCTGCTTGAGTGTGGTTTTGATGTCTGGAACAGTTAGTTGTTTTGTGGCCATGAAGCAGCAGCCAACTGAGAGCAGAATGGTGCAGCAGGAAGACAGAGAGAGAAAAAAACCAACCTCAGTGCTCCCCAATGTTTAAGGTAAATAAGCAAATTACACTGACTCTAGAACACTCAATGTTTTTCATCTTAGAATCTGAGTCTGGGGTGCATTCTATAATCTGTGATAGCTTGCAACAGCCACAGGCCATTGTTTTCACATTCCAGCATCTTTAAAAACAGAATACAGTTTTTGGTCTTACAGTTGAAGAAAGGTTACAAATGTCATGCTATCTTTAAGGCTCTGTCAGTTAGATGGAAGTGGGGGACAGAGTTGTTACTTGCAGCCAAATGCACTCCGAATAGCTCTCAAGGGATTGTGTGAAAAGAACAGCTGTCTGGCAATGGTCAAGATGGAGGGTTCAGACCTGCATAGCTAGGGCAACCGTGTTGAGCAGGATGAGCAGAAACATGAGGTACTCAAAGGCAGCAGAGTTCACAGTGGCCCACACACGGTACTGATGTGGATTTTTGGGGATGTATCTGCGGAGTGGCTGGGCTTTGAGGGCGTATTCCACACACTGGCGCTGAATAATAGTAAAGGGCATGAGTGAGAAGAGCAGGTTCCCAAGGCAAGGGGAGACAGGTTGGTGGCCATGGGTCAGGAGTGAGAGGTCACCTGGTTCTTGTCCAGCTCACAGTTTTGGTATTCCTGTTCTCCCTGGGCACGAAACGTGATGATGACAAAACCCACGAAGATGTTCATCATGAAGAAGGCGATCATGATGATGTAGACAATGAAGAATACCGATATCTCCACATGATAATTGTAGATAGGACCCTCATCTTCTGCGTGTGCATCTATGGCTTTGTATAGCAGCCTGTGGGAGAGAGTGGAAGGTAGAGATGAGGGTGTGTTGCGGGGAATCCCAGCTCCCTTCAACTTCCTCTACTTATCATAATCACCCCCAAATCTCCTGTTCCACATACCAAAATCCCCTAAATTTACAACCTAATCACTAGGGACTTCAATACATCCACAAAGAAACTCCCACAAAGGTTATAAAGGGTCCTAAATCTTTGTGTTTTTTTTTTCTTTTTTTGAGACAGGGTCTCATCATGTAGCTTTGCAAGTCCTGGAACTCAACCATGGAGGCCAGGATCCCAAACCTTTTGTCCCAGACACCTCAAAATTTCAGAGACTCCTATGCAGGCCTCAAAAGAATCCTATGCAGACCTTCTATGTCCTTTCAAAATCCTTTATGGTCTGCAGACCTCTAATTTCCTTATATAGGCCCCTGAAACACCTCTACCATGTGGTTCTCCAGAACTCTGCCACAAGCTCCTAAAGATCTTGAAACCCCATCCCACAGTCTTTAATGCTCTGCTCAGTTCCCCCCAGAATTCTCTAGCTAGGATACACAAAGGCTTTTGTAGCTTTCTGTAAACTTCTGAATCGTGTCTCATCAGTGAATCCCCTTTTGATCCCTCTATACTCTACTTAACCCCTAGTCTTTTCTAGACTATCACCTATTCCCTCAGAGACCTTTCCCTAATTTCTAAGTGTCTTTTTTTTTTGGTTTTTCGAGACAGGGTTTCTCTGTATAACAGCTCTGGCTGTCCTGGACTCACTTTGTAGACCAGGCTGGCCTCGAACTCACAGAGATCCGCCCGCCTCTGCCTCCCAAGTGCTGGGACTAAAGGCGTGCGCCACCACCACCCGTTTTTCCCTAATTTCTAGAGACCTTTCTCCAAAGTTCCAATAAATCACCAGCAAAGTTCTGGGAAATCCCTACCAGTCTTGGAACACACTAGAAAGCTCTGCCCAACTGGATGTGGAGGCACAGACCTGACTCTCAGCTCTCAAGAGGATGAGGAAAGAGGATCATCAGTTTGAGGTCAAAGTGGGCTACATGGTAAGACCCTGACTCAGGAAAATAGGGACTAAGGATGTAGCTTAATGGTATATCATTTGCCTAGCATATACAAAAGCTAGGTTCAATTCTCGAGCATTGAAAAGAGGAAAAAAGGAAGGAAGGAAAACCCTATCCAATCTTAAGACTTTCATTACATTCCCAAGATATACTCCTATCCGTTCCCCAGGTGATCCTAGGCAACTATCTAGAATCCAGCTGCCCAAGCTCCTGTCATTCCCAAGGCCCCGCCCCTCACGCAGGCCAGCCTTCAAAGGTGGAGACAGTGAACAGGGCCATCATGGCTGAAAGGACGTTGTCAAAGTTAAAGTCACTGTTGAGCCAGAGCCGCTCCCGGACCAAAGGCCGTGACACATCTCCATCAGGATAGATGAGGAAAGAGCCCCTGTGGATATTGTAGACAGGTTAGATGTGGGAGGAGAAGTGGGACGTGCAGTTGTGGCAAAGGGTCTGGGGTTTTTATTATGGATGTAGCAGGGCACTTTGGTGTATGTACCCAGACAGCTTGGATTCCCATCCTGCCCTTTGATTTCCTGACTGGGTTATCGTAAACGATCAATCTCTGTCTATGCAATTTTTGTTTTCACTGTCTATCTAAAAAATGGGGATACTAACAGACTCCATTTCCTGTTTGTCACAAGGATCAAGTAGGTCAATACACTTATAAAATTCCATTACTTGTGAGGCAGAGGCAGATGCTGGAAGAATTTAGCAAGTTTGAGACCAGCCTGGTCTATGTGATTTCCAGGTCAGCCAGGGCCACATACTGAGACTGTGTCTCACAATAAACAAGTTAGGTGTAGTGGCACATGCTTATAATCCCAGCAACTCAGGTTAGAACTCACAGGGTGGAAGGAAAAAAACAATTCCCTTAAGTCCTTCTCTGATCTCCACACATGTACAGTGGCATGCATACTCCCCATATGAATAAATATGTGAATGTAAAACAACAGCAACAACAAACAAGATTACCTTCTGAAACACAGTTGGTATGTTATCATCACCAATGTTATTAAGCATTTTTGCCATTCAGTTCTCCAAGTGGCCAAAGTTTCTTAGCACTGACTCTATACCAGGTACTGTGCTGGCTCACCGTGCAGGTACTTTACTGTGTGTGCATAGTCCATGTACTGACTGGCTACTTCTCTTTTGTGTGTGTGTGGTTTTTCGAGACAGTGTTTCTCTGTGTATCCTTGGCTGTTCTGGACTCACTTTGTAGACCAGGCTGGCCTTGAACTCACAGACATCCACCTGCTTCTGCCTCCCAAGTGCTGGGATAAAAGGCGTGTGGCACCACTCCTGGCAATTACCGACAGGCTGTGAACTGCCATGTGGATGCTGGGATTTGAAACTGGGGCCTTTGGAAGAACAGCCAGCCCTCTTAACCACTGAGCCATCTCTCCAGCCCTGCAGGCACTCTTTTTATCCCCATTTTTCACTTGATCTAACTGGGACTCAGCAAAGCAAATAAATGCCCTCAAGCCTCATGAAGTGGGTCTGAGTCAGAGATTCCTAGCTTCATGGTCTTTGCTTGAAACTACCTCCCTCTACAAACATCTCTAGATGGAAGCTGGCGTTCAGAGCGGGAAATTGCAAGGGGTTCTAGGGTGGAGTTTAGGTAATGCTGAAGAGGGTGAGAAAAGGTTATGGGGAGACTTTGAGGGCTTGCTGAGATATGAGGGCCTCTACAATTATTGGGAAAGTTCTGGGGTATATCTTGGGGCCTTTAGGGAATTTTGAGGGTCTTGGGGACTTTTAGGAAAACAGACATGTCTAGAGTTCTTGGTAAGAGGCTGTAAGTGGCTTCAGAGACCTTAGAGAGGTCTTGATTTCTCTATGTGGTTTGGGAGGAGTTCTGAAGTCCATAGAGGGCAAGGCCTCAAATACTCACTTGCATTCTTTCAGCGTGTGTTTGGCCCCATCGGTGCAACTGTAGAATTTTCCCTGTAGGGAGGAAATCTGTCAAGCAGGTTTACCTTCCGCCCCCACCTTGACCCCTGCCTCGACCTCTCTCTGGATCTGCCACACCTTGAATAACTGAACACCAATGCAGGCGAACATGAACTGCAGGAGGGTGGTGACGATCATGATGTTTCCAATGGTCCGGATGGCCACAAAGACACACTGCACCACATGCTGCAGGGGGATGTTGTTGCAAGTCAGAGATGTGTGGTTAGGAATACATGGTCAAAAGGCAGTATTGTGGGTTGGCATGTATGGATATCAACAGGGAATAAATAGGTATTTTCTAGGCAAGGATATGTAGTCACATGTAAAGGACATTGAGTAGAAAATGTGGCCATTGGTATAGTCATTTGTAAGGAACATGGGTCAAAGCACATAGCCGGTAGTCAAGAATACATGGCTACATATTGGGTTCAGGTTTCACAGTTATGTCTTTGTGCAAATAGTCAGTTGGATCAGGGATCTTGACTCAGGGCCCTGGTCCTGAGGGTTTGGGTGAGCTGGGCTTACCTTGAGTCCCTTGGCCCTGTTGATGGCTCTGAGAGGCCGCAGGACTTGAAGTACTCGGAGAATCTTCACAACTGAGATGGCGCTGGAGCTGGGGAGTGGGAAGGTTTCAGGCCCCAATTAGGGCTTGGTCCTGGTTCTGGGAGGAGTGGTGTGGGCAGGGGGAAGTGTCACTCACTGGATGCCAAAGGAGATGAGGGACACACTGACCACAAGCAGATCCAGCAGATTGAACCAGCTACGGCAGAAAGAGCCTTGGTGCAGGAAGGCCCCAAACACTGTCATCTGAGGATCAGAAAACATTGGATTAGACCTCACACCTGAAGATAACTGGTGGGTAGGAGAAAGACCAGAGAGACAGGGTCTAGGGGTTGGGAGAGAATGTATTGGGGCAACCGAGGTTATGGTTGGGGGTTCAGTAATCACCTTTAGTAGAATCTCCACAGTGAAAATAGAGGTGAAGGCATAATCGAAGTATCCCAGAATCTGGGAATGTGAGAAAGATGAGGAACACTGCCATAACTAAAGGGGATTGGTAGGTATGTGTGTGTCTTTTTCTATCTGCCTGTCTGTCTCTGACAAAGTGTCACTCTGCAGCCCTGGATGGCCTCAGAGTTGCAGTAAACCTCATGCTTCAGCATCTCAAGTATCAGAAATCCAGCCAGGTACCACCATACCAGCTTATGTGTGCACCTCTCAGTTGTAAGCCTTGCTCTCCCTCCTCCTTCCCTCTCAGCATCAGGAAAAACTTTTATAAATGCCATAGGTTTGGCCATCCAAGATGAGGGCTCAGATTTATACTCCTCTGTCTCTACCCAGTTACATAAGTACCCTTGGCCTGTTTAACCTCTCTGAGCACAGATTCCCCTCCCCCAGTCATATCCTGATCATGATCCCTTGTCCTATACTTCTCTGGGTATGGAAATGACTGCTGGCACTCTATCTTCTACCCTTACCGATCCTCTTTCCTAGCCCAGTGAGGAGCCTTCTCTTGGTCTCTATTCTGGCTCTAGATGTGTGCCCAGGAGAATACCCATGAGTTCCTCCTAGCCCCCAGGCATGGGCTTACGTGGTTGCGGAAGGAATGGGCTCGGATGGGGTCCTCAGCAGCCAGGGACACACTGCTGAGGATGATGAACACCAGGATGAGACTGGTGAAGATATGGTGATGTATGAGAGTGTGGCAGGCTTTCCGAAGTCTGGGGAGTGGAGAACAGGTGGTGATTAGAAACTAGGATCAGCATTTACTGGGATATCCAAAGGGAAACATCTGTGTCCCATTGCCTTCTGGGTAGTTCTGGGGCTCCCCACCTGGTGACCCCCTGTTGCCCCTGCCCCACTGCTACCCCTGGCACTCACGGGTTGGTTTGGCTGAGGCAGAAGAAGGCACTGCCTTCAGGGATGGGTACCACCTTCTCCTTGGGTACAACTTCCTGCAAGAGTTCCACATGCCCTTCACTGCCTTCTTCCTCCTCCTCTTCTTCTTCCTCCTCTTCCTCCATGCCTGGTATTGGGAAAAGAGCAAAATGAAAAATTGGCTGAGAAAAATCAATGGAACGTTCCTGGAGCTGTGCTTGACAGGGAACAAATTCCTCTCATTTCCTGTCCAGAATTTCAGTTCCTCAGGGAAGGGATCTTATGTCTGTTTTGTTTAACATGGTATGCCCAGCTCTTAGAGCAGTGGCCTGGGACATGGTGAGAGCCTGACAAATGTGCTTAGTGGGTGTTATATGTGTACACAATTTGATAACAAAGACTCTGAGAAGGCCCATGGTGAAATAAAACGTCCATTTCTCTTGTTTAACCTTGGTATCCCAAGTGTTGCTGGCTACACGAAAAGCCCATCCATCCATCAAAGAATAATTGTTTTTGCAGTGCTCAAGACTGTACTCAGGGCCTTGCACATGCTATGTAAGCCCTCTACCACTGAGGGATTTCCCCAGTCCTTATTTATTTATGTATTTAGTTTTTGAGATAGTGGCTAGTGTTTCTAATATAGTCCAGGCTGCCTGGAAACTCACTATTTAGCACAAGGTGTCCTTGAATTTGCCCCTTCCCAGAGTGTTAGAACTACATGCAAGTGCCACTATGTCCCTGCCTTCGGGATGACCTTAGAAGAGTCTGCTGGCTAGAGAGGATTTTGTCAGGGTCAGCAGTTCCCTGCCTGGGTTCTTTCCAAGACCCCATGCCTTTTCCATCTGACCTGCCTACTTGCCTGCTCCTTCACTCTTTGCACCCTCTGCTTCCT
The DNA here is from genome assembly GCA_907164525.1 of Lophiomys imhausi. NCBI lineage: Eukaryota > Metazoa > Chordata > Mammalia > Rodentia > Muridae > Lophiomys > Lophiomys imhausi. The sequence goes on from CAJQZJ010032807.1 coordinate 6,193,136, forward strand.
CATTCTCTCCACCAGGCACCTGGAGACAGGAAGATAGGAGTCATCAATTGTGGGAGAGACCCCAGGAAATGGACATAAGGAGGCATGGAAAACACAGTATAATGTGGAAGTGGATTGGCAGAGGATGGGGTTAAAGCCATGCACACATTGATAGATATGGGTGGTAAGGGAAGGTATAAACAACTCCCAGGCTTCTTTTCTTTAAGCTTTCTTTCTTTCTTTCTTTCTTTCTTTCTTTCTTTCTTTCTTTCTTTCCTTCCTTCCTTCCTTATCCATCTATCCATCTATTTATCTATTTATTTAAGTTTTTTTTTTTCTGAGACAGGGTTTCTCTGTGTATCAGCCCTGGCTATCCTGGAACTCACTCTATACACCAAGCTGGCCTCTAACTCATGAGCCTGCCTCTGCCTCACAAGTGCTGGGATTAAAGGTGTGCATCATCACACTTGGCTGAAGATATTTTTTATTATTTTAAATTATGTGTGTCTGTGTGAGTGTGTGGGAATGAATGCAGGTGACCTTAGAGGCCAGAAGTCTTGACTCTCCTGGTCCTGGAGTTATAGGTCTATGATCTGCTTGACATGGGTCTGGGAACCACATTCAGGTCCTTTAGAAGATCAACAAGTGCTTGTAACTGCTGGGTTGTGTGGTGGAAGTTTTGATTACTTTAGAAACACGATTGTGTTGAATGAATGTGTTTTTGTTTTGGTCTCAAGTATGGAATGTGGGGGTGCTTTGCCTACTGCTGAAAAACAGACTCATGAAAGGGGCATGCAAAGCAGCCTGATTCCACCACAGGGCCATCTCTCTAGCTCCCTCACCCTTTTTTAAAGACAGGATCTCACACTATATCTCCACCTGCCTGGAACTCACTATGTAGACCTGGATAATTTGAAACTCACAGACACTCCCAAGCTTCTGCTTCCCAAGTGCTGGGTTCAAAATGTGTGCATCACTGCACCCAGGATTCTAACTCACCAATGCTCTGTTCTCCTGTGGAGGGTTTTCTTCACTGCTCTTCTCTCTGTTCAAGGAAGTAAGGGGTAATCATGTCACATAGTAACAGATAGATAAGGCTAGGGTGGGCACTGTTATCAGGATAGACCTTTCTTGGGGCTTCCTGTTTCTGTTCTATTGTCTATTGTCTGTCATCATAGCATCCAGAAGGAGCCTGTGAAATTCTGATGCTCCTAAGCCTATCTTTACCAAGAGCAAGAGCCAAAAATCTCATCTTGATGCAGAATCTCCCCAGCTTGGTCCTTTTATTTTTCCCAACAGCTAACCCCATTTCTTACCATTTTCCCCTCTGATGCATTCCTGCCCCACTAGTGTTTTTTGTTTGCTTCTTTATGGTGCTGAGGATGGCAGCCAGAACCTTAAACAGGTACATTTTCTTCCTCTAAATTAGATCCCAAGCCCTGGTGTTGTGTGAGCAATCTTAACAAACCTCATCTCCTGTACAGTGTCAACATGGAGCCCCGATTGGCCTTGAACGCCTTTTCCTCCTGCCTCAGTCTTCCAAGTACTGGGAATATAGGTATGGTCCCCCAGGCTTGGTTTCATTGTTTTATTGCTTTGTTCTCTTTTCTGTTCCTCCACTACTTATTATTAATATATTCTTTTTTCCTTTGAGACAGTCCTTGACTGGACTGGAACTCACTTTGTAGACCAGGAGGGCCTCTAATGCACAGAGATAAACCCGCCTCTGAGAGCTAGGATTAAAGGGATGTGCTACAGCACCTGGCTTACTAACATATTCTTTTTTTTTTTTTTTTTTGGTTTTTCGAAACAGGGTCTCTCTGTGTAACAGTCCTGGCTGCCCTGGACTCACTTTGTAGACCAGGCTGGCCTCGAACTCACAGAGATCCACCTGCCTCTGCCTCCCGAGTGCTGGGATCAAAGGCATGCGCCACCACTTCCCGGCTTACTAACATATTCTTAAAGTTATGTATCAATGCTCTTGGATTTTGCTTGCCTTTCTCAACTACAAACAGCAAGGACTCTGTCTGCCTCAACCCATGCTGTCTCCCTAGCATTGGCAGCAGGGCCTAGCATAAAATGTGTGCTCAACAAATGTGTGTTGAATGAATGAATGAATGAATGAGGCCTGTATCTGGAGCTGGGGGTTCCCAGCATAAAAAAGTCCTGACTTGGAGATAGAGTCAGAGCTTACCTGCTGTTGTCTTTGACAGTGTCTGCATCCCCACTGGCTAGGTTATCCACAGCAATGGCAAGAAACACGTTCAGCAGGATGTCTGGAGTGAGCTCAGGTTGCAAAGATGGAGAAACAGCCTACTTGTGGGCTACCCAGGCCTCCCTGTCCACCCTCACCCTGCTCTATGCAGTCCACAAATCTCTGAGGATACAGTTGCCGCAGATGAAGAGGATGATGAAATAAACACACACCAGCATCCCTGGGAAGAAGGGGCCACCGTAGGCCATGATACCATCATACATGACCACGTTCCAATCCTCACCTGTCAGGATCTAGGGGTAGGAAGTCACCAAAAAGTTCTTGAGGCCTCCTATAGTTCCAGGTCCTACCAATTCACACACATCTCAGGGTCTCCAGACCATACCTGAAAAACAGTAAGGATGGCTTGGGGGAAGGTGTCAAAGGTGCTTCTCTTGGGGTGGGTCTGGTCGAAGTTGAACTTGCCCCCAAACAGCTGCATGCCAAGCAAGGAGAAGATGATGATAAAGAGAAAGAGGAGAAGCAGCAAGGATGCAATGGACTTCATGGAATTGAGCAAGGATGCGACCAGATTGCTCAGGGATGCCCAGTGCCTGCAACAGAGAAAGCACAGAGTTCACATTTGGTCCCCTGTAGAGTCAGGAGCCAGGCAGGCCTCCAACTTTGGATACACTGGGGCAGATGGGGTTAAAATAGACTGTGGTGCAGAGTTTGGGAGTGGTTTTTGGAATTGAAATGTGATAAGAATAAAAAAGGAGAGGACCCCTAAGTTTGGAGTAAAAGATGGCATTATATATGGTGGGAGGTGAAATTAGGGTGGAGGTGTAGATAGAATTGGATTGCATGTTGGGACTGGGATGAGTTGCACATAGGGTCTTGGTGATTTGGGGTTGGAGGAATTGGGAGAAGGTTATGGTTGAAGGTTGGTATAGGAAAGGGGATGAAGAAGAGCTTGGGGCATGGGAGAGCAGAAAATGGGGTTGAAGTTGGAGAAAGGTTGCTGGCCAGAAGTAGACATGCATCATAGAATAGAGAACGGCATTGTGGTTGGTGCTCAGTGATGGGGCAAGGGCTGGGAGTTAGGGCTGAGGTGGAAGATTGGGTTGGGCTTGAGAGCGGATCTGTGGATGACTGATAGTTGGGGTTGAGATTAGAGAGGCTACTATGGCGGGGATGGGGGATGAGAATGGAGATGGGCTTGGGGGTAAAGTCAGGTTGGGAAATGGGATGGAGATGGAGGAGGCACTATTCCTGGGTCACTGTCCTCTCCATGAGGGTGGAAATTGGTGCTTGGTTTACTTTCACTAGGACTTAGAAGGGCAGCATGTGGCAGCAGGGGCTCAATGGATATTTGGTAAATAATGAGGAAGCTGATGACGTTATCATCGGAGCTGGGGTGTAGAGTTGGGACTGCACTTTGGGACTCATGCATACACACCTGGTGACCTTGAAGATCCTGAGGAGGCGTACACATCGGAGCACTGAGATGCCGAGAGGCTGCATGGCCCCCACCTCCACCAAAGTGGTTTCTAGGATGCCCCCACAGACCACGAAGCAGTCAAAGCGGTTGAAAAAGGAGGCAACATAGACAGAGGGGCCCAGACCATACAGTTTGAGAAGCATCTCCACGGTGAAGAGGCAGAGCAGTACTTTGTTGGCATACTCTGTGTGTGGAGGGGAGCGGTAGGGTGACTCCAAATTCAATAGTACAGTTAGCATCTAGGATTTATTATTTTGAAATTATTTTTCATATTTATGTCTTATGTTTTTGGTTCTGGGGATGGAACCCAGGGCCTCACACATGTAGACTGCCACTGAGCTACACCCCCCCCACATTCAAATCTAAGGTTTCTTTGGGACTGAACTGGTTTGGGGTGGGGTTAAGAGCAGGACCAGTAATAAAATTGAGGTTAAGATTGTAAGGAGTAAAAATAGTTGATACTTCTCTCTCTCTCTCTGGCTGTCCTGGACTCACTTTGTAGACCAGGTTAGCCTTGAACTCACAGAGATCCACCTGTCTCTGCCTCCTAAGTGCTGGGATTACAGGTATGTGCCACCACGCCCGGCCAATACAGATAGCTGTGAATTGCCATATGGTCCTGGGATTTGAACCCCACTCCATTGGAAGAACAGTCAATGCTGTTAACCGCTGAGCCATCTGTCCAGCCCCAACAGGTGATACTTAATGTGGGCCAAACAATGTTCTAAGTACTTTACAGCTAAGCATTTAATCCTCTCAACCACTCCATGCCATGGATATTTGTCATTACCTCCATTTTGTGCATGGGGAAACTGAAGCACAGAGGGGTTAAATTATCCAGATAGCATGGTGTTAAGAGCGGGGAACCTCAGCAGTTAAGGGCACTGGCTGCTCTTCCAGAGGTCCTGAGTTCAATTCCCAGCAACCACATGGTGGCTCACAACCATCTACATTGAGATCTAGTGCCCTCTTCTGGAGTATAGGCATACATGCAGGCAGAATACTGTATACATAATAAATTAAAAAAAAAGAGTGGGGAATTCTATAGGCTGTAGAAGTGGTTCAGTGGTTAAGAGCACTGGTTGCTCTTCCAGAGCACCCATATGGCAACTCACCACTATCTGTAACTCCAGTTCCAGGGGAGCTGATACCCTCACATACATACATGCAAAACACATGTAAGAGAGAGAGAGCGCCAGGATTCTAATTCCTGCTCTGCCCCTTGGCATCTGAGTCCTGCAGTTTGTTTGATATCAGTGCCATGGTGATGATGACCCTCGACCTGAGCACTTGGATACTAAAGTTCTATAGGAATAAAATTTCAGTTTGGACATGTGGAATACCAAGACTACCGCTTGATACGCTGTATCAGGAACCCTGTAAGTGTGGTTTTCAGGGTGGGATAGGACAGATTAAGGTTTCTGCACTCATCTGGATCGGAAGGTAGTATCTGGGGTCAAAGACTCCTTAGAAAGCCTGCGTTTGAACTTCTTGGGTGGAGGGAGCAAGGGATGAAGAAGAGAGCCGGCAGGCTGAGACACACCTTGGGTCTGGGTGAGCCACACAGGCTGCCCGTGGTGCTCTGAAGCTATCGTCAACGTGTTGAGGAAGACGAGCAGCAGGACTGCCCAGTAGCAGGCGTTGGACTTGACAGCCCGGCGGCAGCATGCACGGAGACCTCGGTTGGCTCGGCGGAAATGGCAGCTGGGCAGAGCAGAGCCCATCACATCACTGAGATGGCCTATGTCAGCCCGGTATCCAGGTCAGGGAGCCCAGAAGTCACATGGGCTTTGGAGATGGGCCGGTCTCAAACTCATGGGGCCAAAAGGTTGCGTAAATTTCACAACTTACCAGACCTTAGTTTTCATAATCTTGTTTCTAGAAATGATGGGAAAGGGAGGGGCTGTCATAAGTCGCTGAGAGGGTATCAGCAGCTGTGACTGGAGGTCAGGGGGTGAGGTCAAGGTTTGAAGCTAAAGTAAGGATCGGGGTGGGTCTGGGATACTTAGGGATCAAGGGCTGGGATCCCTCACAGGCAGTGTGTACAGCTGGCCAGGGACCCCTCCTCTTCATCCTCATCTCCTGGGGTGTCTGTCATGGAGCCAGTGTCACTGGCTGGGAGGCTGGCTGTGGGCAAAGTGAGGATAGAGGTCAGGACTCAAAGACTCTAGGTCCCACTTTTGGTTTTTCCCTCTGTCCACTCACCCTAGCTCTGCCCCGCCCCTTGCTGCCTTTGTCCTTACCATGGCTGCTGGTGGAGTGTGTGGAACGAGTAGAGTGACTGAACCATCGAAGCCTTCCACGCCTCCTGTTGGTCAGCTCTGATAGTTGTGACCCTGTGGGGATAGATCCAACTGGGAAGGCTGGCCTAGAGGCAGAATTAGGGTCAAGTCTAGGGGACAAATGTGCTAGTTGGAGTCTTTGTATCTGAGTTTGGGTTGAGATTCTGTATCCTGGGCCAGATTTGGGGCAAAGCCTAGGGTGGCTTCAGCCTTGGCCTGGGTCTCAGGAGGGCAATCACAGCTGGGGTAGGAATGAAGCTGGGCCAGAACTGAATTGCCTACGGTGACCGGCTCGTCCCTCTTCAGCAAGAGAAGCCAAGTTGCCATCTACTGAGGGATCACAAAGATCTAGCTCCTCAGCCTGTGTGATCCAGTCCAGATAGCCTCGAAGGTCCTCTTCCATTTGCTGCTTCTCCCGAAGCTTCTGAAAGTCACCTCGGGCTTTTGCCTTTTCTCTTTCCTTAGAGAACTCCCTGGAGGAGGAGAGGAGAAGACTATATAAGGAAGCCACCCCCAGTAACCTTGCCTTTACCATCCCAGACACAATAGCCTTTTAATTGTTCTTTGGACATGCCAAGGGCATTCTAGCCCCCAAGCCTTTGTACTGGCTGTTCCCATGACTTAGAATACTAGCAGCACCTTCTCAAGAGGTCTTTCCTGATTTTTAAAATAATTACATTTATTTATTTATCCATCTATTTGTTTATTTATTTATTCATTCATTCATTCATTCATTCATTCATTCATTTGTGTGTGTGTGTATCATCTAAGGGAGATGGTTTTCTCTTTCCACCATGTGGGTCTTGAGTATTGAACTCAGATCATCGAACTTGGCAACAAGTATCTTTACCCACAGAGCCATGTTGCTGGACTCTGATGATGATAATGACGATGATGATGATGATGATATTTTTGGAGACAGGATCTCATATATTCTAAGCTAACCTTGAACTTGCCAAGCAGTCCAGGTTGATCTTGAACCTGTTCTGTAGTCAAAGGGATTCTCATGCTTTTGTCTCCTAACTGCTGGGATGATGGGTATACATTCCAGGCCTGGCTTGGTTGTAGTTTTTGGGATAGTGTCTCATTACCAGCTCAGGGCCTCCCCAAACTTGCAATCTTTCCTACTTCTGGGTACAGATGTGCACTACTACATTTATCTCTAATGTTCTCATTTATTTCTTTTTTAAAAGTATTTATTAGGCCAGGTGGTGGTGCCTTTAATCCAAGCACTCAGGAGGCAGATACAGGAAGATCTCTGAGTTCAAGGCCAGCCTGGTCTACAGAGTGAGTTCCAGGAGAGCCAGAGATACACAGAGAAACCCTGCCTTGAAAAACCAAAAAAGAAAAAAGTATTATTTATATGTATGTGTGTGAGCCTGCCTAAGTATATGTACATCATTTGCATGCAGGAGCCCTTAGAGGCCAGAAGAGGAAATGGGCTCCCTCAGCACTGAAGTTACAGGTAGTTATAAGACCTGTCATGTGGGTGCTGGGAATTGAACCTGAATCTTCTGCAAGCACTCATTTCATTTTTATTTTTTGAGACGGGTTTTCTCTGTGTAGACTTGGTTGTCCTGGAACTCACTATGTAGACCAGGTAGGCTTCAGACCTAGGAGATCCACCTGCCTCTGCTTCCCAAGTGCTGGGATTAAAGTCATGAACCACCAGGCTCAGCTTTGGTATCTTTCTGGCCCCATATGTGGGTATTTTTAATTGCAATATCTCCCTGTTCCTATTTATTTTTCCTTCCTTTACACAGTATGCATTGTGTGTGTGTGTGATGTACATACATTTACTTATCAAGTGTTGCTATTATTTGCATTGTCCTATGAAAATTCAATATCCAAGATATCAGGGGTTTTCATGGTTCTTGTTCCATTTCTCTAACAGTGTCTGCCACACAGTAGATGTTTAAGGTTGAATGAGTAAAGGAACACATCAGATTATTTTAGTGGTGCTAGGGATGGAGCCTTAAGCCCCAGACATCCTAGACAAACTCTCAGACTTTAAACTTAAAAAAAAAATTGTTTGCGAGCCGGGCAATGGTGGCGCACGCCTTTAATCCCAGCACTTGGGAGGCAGAGGCAGGCGGATCTTTGTGAGTTCGAGGCCAGCCTGGTATACAAATTGAGTCCAGGACAGCCAGGGCTACACAGAGAAACCCTGTCTCGAAAAACCAAAAAAAAAATTGTTTGCTTTCAACTTAAAAAAAATTTGAGGCAGGGTCTCATGAAGTTGCTCAGGCTGGCCTTGAACTTGAGATATTCCTGTCTTAGCCTCCCAGGTAGCAGGGATTGCAGGGTTATGCTGCTGAGGCCAGCTCAGCTGGGGTTTTTGAAAGATGCCTAGGAATTTGGCACCACAAAAGGGATGAGGCTGAGGGACATTGTAGGGGAGACTATCCAGACTTCTCACCCACTTAGGACTCCAAGCACAAGGTTGAGGACAAAGAAGGACCCAAAAATGACGAGGCTCACAAAGTACACCCAAGGTAGCTCATACCCCATGGCATCCTGCATCTGGAGAGAAAGGGGGGGAGAGAAGGGAGAGAGAGAGAGACAGCATATTTCCCTCATAGCATGCAGAGACAACAATCTGAGCAGGGGAAGAAGGGCAGGTGCAGGGGTCTTGTTCACCCTCACCCAGTAGAGTACGTCTGTCCAGCCTTCCATGGTAATACACTGGAACACAGTTAGCATGGCAAAGAAAAAATTGTCAAAGTTCGTGATGCCACCATTGGGTCCTGGCCAGCGCCCGCGGCACTCAGTCTGGTTCAGCGTGCATGACCTCCCAGAGCCAGAAGATGCACAAGGTGATGGGTCCTCCTCTGCTTCCATGTCTGCAGGAAAATTGGAGTCCGGGGCTATGAAGCAAAGTCACACACGAGTTCCTGCTACTCTGGAGCCCATCCTCATAGGAAATTTGTTTCAATGCCTTAGATATTTTAAAGGCAAAAGTAACCCTGGGCTCCTCTGCTAGGGTCAAATCCCTGGAGGTATCGATTTGAACCACGGGGAAGTTGAGTCCTTCCAACGTGGGTCAGGGAAGAGTGAATGTGCAGGAACCTGGGGGTGGAGTCTTGTGAATATGAGACTCTCTTGAAAAGAGAGTAGAGAAAAGGCCCGGACAAGGGTTTATGTAATTACAGAAAAGGCCCGGACAATGGTTTATGTAATTACATAAGGGCGCGTGGAGTTCGCAGCATTAAATGCAGTTAAGCAGACCGGGCCTGTGGGTGGAGTCTTGTGATACTTGAATAGCAATTATTGAGGGAGGGGTTGTATTTTTAGGGTGGAGTCTTGAATATGGGGGTGGGGTTTGGTACAAGGGTAGAACCTGAGCCTAGCCAAACTCAGTGGGTTTTCTAGAAGCAAGATGGGACCCGGAAGTGAGGGCAGGGGACAGCTCCTGTTCTGTGAAAGGGTGCTGGCTGACCAGATCCCAGGAAGTAGCAGGTTTTGTGCATGCGTCCAAGGAACAGCTCGAGTCCGATGATAGCATAAATGATAATGACGAAGAGCACCAGCAGGGCAATGTGCAGCAGCGGCACAAGCGCCTTCATGATGGAATTGAGCACTATGTGCAGGCCTGTGGCGGGGAGGGGCGGGCTCAGTGCATTCGCCCTCGGCCTGGAGCCCCACCTCCAACTCCAGGGCGGGGCGAATACTTACTCGGGACGCCAGATACCAGCCTTAGTGGCCGTAGCACCCTAAATGCCCTCAGTGCCTTCACATTGAAACCTCCTGGCTTTCCTCCAGTATGCGGGGCATCGCCTTGTCGCCCAGGTCCTTGCTCCAGCAGCACGCTGAACAGCCTGAGGGGGGAGCATGGGTCAGGTAGGGGAAAGTCAGGTCTTTAGTACCCGCCCTTTCCCTCCTTTCTGTTTAGGAGACACAAGTCCCTGTAACTGGAAATGCAAACGGTTTAAAGTATGTTAATTAATAGTCCTGATTCTAGCTGCTGAATAGGGGCTGTCTGAAGCAGTCGCTTCCTTGCACCCCAGAATTCAGTGAATTGCGAACTAGGGTGGGGTGCTCCTCCCCTTGCAGACGCGCACCCGACCACAACGATGATGAAGTCGAGTAGGTTCCAACCGTTGCGAATGTAGGCGCTGGGATGGAGCACCAGTCCATAGGCCATGATCTTGAGCACTGTCTCCACCGTGAAAATTACAAGAAACACGTATTCTACCTGTTCCTGAGGGCAGAGCCGGGGGGCAGGGCGTGAAAGCCAGGACTTATTTGGGGGGAGGGTCAGACTCGGTGGGTTTGGGCACAGGTTAAGGTTGCTTTTGCCAGGAGTGGAGTAGGGTAGGCCCAGAGGGGTGGGGTCTGGCTGGGCATGGGGTAGGCCTCACCAAGTTGTGGTTAGCAGTGTTGGAGTCGTCTTCAGGGAAGGGGATATATACCCCTAATGCCACGCAGTTCGCAAAGATGGTCAAGAGGATGAGAATATCAAAAGGCCTCAGATGCACACAGTTAAGGGCCCAGGAAGAGTAACGTTGAAAACCCCACATTCCACCTAGTACTGACTCTAGGCTTCAAGGTTCTGACATTCTCAGCCCTGCCCTGATCAAAGCCTTAACTTTGACTCCCCCATCTCAACTATATTATTATTAATAATTATTATTTTGAGAAGTGTCTCATGTAGTTCAGGCTGGTCTCAAGCCTCAAACTTGCTGTGCTATGTACTTGAGACCTTCCATCTTCTGAGGGAAAGAACCATAGGTGTATGTCTCCATGCCTAGTTTATGGGGTACTGGTGATTGAACCCCAGGGCTTTGTGCATGCTAGGTAAACACTCTATCAACAGAGTTACATTCCCAAGTTTACTTTTTTTTTCTTCTGTTTTTGGAGACATGGTCATGCTATGTAGCCCAGGGTGTCCTTGACTTTTCAGTTTTCCTGCCTCAGCTTCCTGAGTCATGGAGTTATAGGCATATGCAAGCATGGCCAGCTTAGTGTTCGACTTTGGGCCTGGTGACCTTCATCTCCCTGGACTCCCCCTCTTTTCTAGTTCTCTCTCTCTCTCTCTCTCTCTCTCTCTCTCTGTCTCATTTGCTCACTCTTGCTCTCTCACTCTCTAATTTGCAATGCTTTGGATTGTACTCATGGCATCTAATACACTACATAAATGCTTTACTACTGAACCTCACTCCTACCCCAGAAATCTTTTTGTTCCCAATATTTGATCCTAGGTCTCTGGTAAATCTCAACTCTCCTCCATCCAGGCCTACCTTGATTCTCCACTCCTCCATACCCTTCCTTACCACTGAGCCCCCCAGGATACTTCCACTCCACAATGCTGATGCAGGACCTGCGAAGGGGATTGGTTAGGGTGAGGCAGAAGAGTGCTCGAGGTGATCTCTGGGCACTGGCCACCACCACAGTCTTGTGTTTGTTGTGCTGGATCCTTCGTCTTGGGGTCCCCAAGACTGATGCCCCGCTGGTATCAGTCCCCACAGCTGGAGGCCCAGGACACAGTCCCCATTCAGGACCAGGGCCTGTCCCATTGGCTGGACTGGGCTCTGGGGTGATGTCTATGTGGAGAAACAGAGTCGGGGAAGGGATGACATAGAACAATCATAGCAATTTCTTGTCCAGTCCTATCCGTCTATTCGAAGGAAGAAGAACATAGAAAACTATGAAGAAGTGGAGGATGCTTGGGTTATGGGTTGAGAGTTAATCAATGTTGGAATTAAGCTTAGGGTAGAGAGAGTTTTGCTGAGGAATGAAGGTAAAAGCGTTTTCAAGCAAGGTAGGAATTGATTAGATGATCAATCACCATGGTGTACATTTCAACTTCAGGTCAAATTTGAATGATGGGTTTTGGGTCAGAGTGGGCCTAACCTCAACTGATATAGGCAAGACTGGAGTTTGGTTGAGGTATTATTTAGGGTTGAAGGTAGGTTCTTGAATAAGTTGGGTTTGAAATTAGAATCAAAGTGAAGGATCAGTTTTGAGTAGAATTTGCATTTTGCATTGGGATTTTTCAGCACGTAATTTCAAGACTGTGGGGGGTTGTTTCAGCTTCTGAGAGGGGTAGTAGGTTGGCCTGGTTAAGATCCCCAGCTTTGAAGGAAATAAGTTGTCTCAATGCAAATTCTTACTACTATTTAGCGGTTGTGTATTGCCTTGAGTCAATTATGGGATTACCTTTGAGTCTCAATTTTCTTATCTGTATGATGGGGAAGATAATAATAATAGTTGCCTGCATTATAAGAATGCTGTGAGGAGACTGAGCTCAGTATTCACAAGAATGCCTAATATGTGGTGTTATTACTATTTGAAAATGAGGAAATTGAAATGAAAAAGTTAGTAATTTGCTGAAGTGGCCGAATCAGGAGTCAAAGCAAGACATTCTGATGCTAGAGCCTTGTCAGCACACAACAGCATCAGCTGTATGTTCTTGCTCTGTATTCAGTTTGCATTTGTAAAAGGGTCTGTTCAACCTGGACAGGTTGCTGAGTGGTTAAGAGCACATAGTGCTCTTCCAAAGGACACGGTTTCAAATCCCAGCACCCACATGGCAGCTCATAGTCTCCTATGACTCAAGTTGTAGGGGATCTGATGCCCTTTTCTTACCTCTGCTGGCACTGCACACACATTGGACTCATACGTAAACTCAGGCACATACATATACTTGTAAGATAAATTAATAACAATTTGAAAAAGCATCCGTGCTATTTCTGGACAGTCAGGAAAATTACTCAGTAGCAGTACTGGTGTCTAGAAATCAGATGACCTTCAAGTTAATGATATGGTCTGTAGCCGTCATGAGATTTGGATTCTAATGTCTCATGTGGTGGAGGTAGGGGATGATCTTCTGGTTAGGAAGGTTTAGATTAAGGTTTCGTGTGAGGCCAGATTTGGAGTGAGAGGTAGACTGACTGTTAGGGTCAGGATTGAGTCTAGGTTTCATTTGGGAACTAGGGGTAGGAATAAGGTTGGGGGGCTATTGGAGTTGTGGTGCATCTGAGATCAGGTGGCAAAGATACTCTATTAAGGGGTGGCTAAGACAGGAAGAGGGTGATGATACTGTCATTCCCCAGAGACTCTCCAGGATTAAGGACCAGCTGGGCAGTGGGTAGGTGAGAGGGTGAGGGTAAACCAGAATCAGGGTGACTCCAAGGGTCTTAGGGGTAGATGGCTGCTCTCACCTTTCCTGCCTTCAGATTCCGACATCCTCCTCTGGATATGTAAGGGCCATCTGCACACAGTCCCTCCCGTACCCTCTGGCTTCGCTTCCAGCCTTAGAGAGATTAAGGTCATGGGGCGGGGAATAATAGTGTCAGTTGGAAGGGTGAACAGGGGAGCAAATGGGATATTTGTAGGCCTGAGATTGGCACGTGAAAAGGCACTGGTTAAGTGCTTAGCAAATAGACACCCACACTAAGCAGGCACAAACAAAAATAAGAAAAAACATTATGGAAATTTCCAATAGCATATAGCGTTTGAAGTACATAGGAACAACTTAATATGCACATCATCTCTATGAAAAAAGAGTCAAATAGTAAATATCAAAGGAATGTAAAATGAAGAAATAAATACATTTATTGGTGATGTAAAATGTCCCCAAAGTGATCTGTTTGACATTTTGCATTGGCTATACCAAGCAAAATCTCAGCATATTTTTCTTTGGAATTGACAATCTTTGAGATACAAAGGACCATAAAAAAATTCAAAACCTTTTTTGAAAAGAACAAGACAGGAGGGCTTTTGATATCTGATATCAAGGCTCATTATAAATGTACAGAGAGTAAAAGCAGAATACAGCCAGGGCTGGTGGTAGAAGCTTTTAACCCTTGGGAGAAAGAGGAGTATTATCATTGCAATTTTAAGACCAACCTGGGCTACACTGTAAGATTATGGTGTCTCAAAACCAAACCAAACCAAGACATAACAATAAAAAACAGAGTGTAGTTCAGAGACTGAGCCATGTATGTGGTGTGTGTGTGTGTATGTATGTATGTATGTATGATTTATGACAAATGTTAGCACTACTGAGTAGTAGAGACAAAACAGGCTGTTCAATAAATAATGGTTTCATAGATATTTGCTGTGTCAATATTCATTGGATTGCACTCATATATATAGCATATTAAAATGGTCCATTTATCGATTGCATGAACATCCATATAACTGACAGCTCTTTTTCTCCCTTCTCCACTTCTTTCTTTCTTTGGAGGTAGTCTCCCTCTGTAGCCCAATCTACCCTTGAAACAAATGCTGGGATTACAGGTGTTTGCCACTACACCTAGTTTAGTAATTGTTTCTTTTTTTTTCATCTATTGTGTGTTGGCGCCAGTGGTACCGGTGCACATGTGTGGATGTCAGATGACAATTCATAGGAGTCCATTCTCTTTTTCTGCCATGTGGGTCCTAGGGATTGAACTCAGTTTGTCAGGGTTGGTGGCAATAGCCTTTACATGATGAACTGTCTTCTCGGTCCAGTAGCTAGGTTTGTTTATTTAAAATCTATTATTTGTTTGTGTGTGTGTGCACGAGCACACGTGTCACAATGCACATGTGAAGTTCAGACTTATGTAGTCATTTATTGCCTTCCACTATATAGAACTCAGGTTGTGAGGCTGCCCAGTAGTAGTAATTATGTCTTAACCTTAGAAAGTAGGTATTATCAAAATTCTCGTTTTACAGATGAGGAAAGTAACACATGTGAGAACAGTCATTTTGTATACTCATAGGCTTTTATAACTTGGAAGGTGAAATGAAGCTTTTTTCTATCCTCTCAGCTCCCAGCACAATTCCTTTTTCCCTTGGCTGAGTTCATAGGACTGTAGGTGAAAGAACTACAGCTTCCAGCAGCCATTGCGTGCTCAGCGGTGAGTGTGCACATTCACACCCCGCCTCCAGGCATTTTGCCTGCTTAGCGCGCTCTCGCCCAGGACTACACTCCCCAATGTTCCTCGCGCGGCACGTGATGGTCTATCCTCTGTGGGCGCAGAGAGCAGTTACTACAGCATTGCTCCACTTTCTTTGATCCGGTCCTAGACCCTGTCCCTGAATTAGAATTAACTTCATCATGGAGGAGGCCGACCGAATCCTCATCCATTCCTTGCGTCAGGCTGGCACGTAAGTACACAACCCCCACTTACCTCCAATTGCTCACATCCGGGACTTCAAACCCTAGGACCCCCATTACCCAGGAACCTTGAAATCGATACCTTGATACCCAAAGGCCCCAACTTACAGAATCCTAAGCCTCTCCTACACCCTAACATCACGGGTCTCCCAAACCCTTTGACCTGGACATTTGGTGAACCTGGAGGACTGAGACACCTTACAATCCTGGAACCTCAGGAACCGAGACCTGAAATATGTAGCCTGGACAATAATATGCTGGGACCCTGATGTCTAGAGACTATAAGACACCTGCACTCTGACATCCAGGAAACTGATAACACAGGGGTCTGACACTCAAGAGTCTCCAGAATCCCTGAGGCTGGATACTTGAGGATCTTCAAACTTGAACTCCTGAATCACTCAGGGCTTTTCAAAACACCAGGGTCCTAAATTCTGACAGGAGCAGTGCTTGGTAACACGGACACACAAAGGATCCTCCGTTGGAGGGCCCTAAAATTCCTCAATATGCCAAAATTTAGGATGCCTGCCTTTTGTTTCTATTCAGGAACCCTGACATTTGAGATTTCTAAAAACTCCAGCCTCTTCCTGTGTAGTTTCTCCAAACCCTACTAGATGTAGGAGGCCTTGCCATGCAAAGAACACATTGTCTTGGGGCCCAAAAATATGGAGACCATGCTGCTTGGACCATTTTCACCTTTTCAAATCCCAGAGGTTTAAACTGAAGTGCAGGGGAGTTCAAGACTTTTCTCAACTCAGGTCACCTGAAATCACTGAGGTCTTAGGACAAAGTAGGAGTCACTAACACCCAGGGTCTGTTGAAACCTAGGTTGTTCCCTTTCCCGACTCGGATTCCAGTGCTTCTGTATCTAGAAGGCTGTACTTTGTATCCTAACAATTACCCATCAAGCCTGCTGCTTTCCTCTTTAGGGCAGTCCCTCCAGAAGTGCAGACTTTGAGAGCTTTCACCACTGAGCTGGTCGTAGAGGCTGTGGTCCGATGCCTTCGAGTGATCAATCCGGCTATGGGCTCTGGGTTAAGTCACTTGCTACCACCAGCCATGTCTGCCCGGTTCCGCTTGGCCATGAGCCTGGCTCAAGCCTGCATGGTGAGTGCCCTCCTCCCAGTATGCACACTGTCTTCCTTCCTTTTTTCACAAAGTCACCAAGCTCTTTGACAATCCTGCCTTCTTCTCCATCCCTCTTTGAAGCTTAGCATTCATTAATGGCTAAAGCTGCTGCCTCTGTAGCCACTGTGACTAGTTCAAACCCCCTACCTACCTAGTTCTACTCACCCTTGCTGTGTGACCCTAACTGTTTCATGACTGTTTCTTCATCTGTGGAATGGAGATGGTAAAAGTAAAGTTGTGTGGATGAAATGGGCTGATGCATTTTATACTTGGACTACCTTTAGCCCCCACCTTTTAAGCTCAGCATCATGATCCCAGCCCGCTGTCACATAGTAGCAATCTACCTACTTATTAGGGCTGAAGAAAGATTTTGATTGGGTTACATACTCCTAAGCAAAGCTCCGATTATCTCTGCCAAGATCAGGACAGTGTGATTAGTTGCTGTTTCATCTCATGGACCTGGTGTTTGTTTAAGGGAAACATTTCTTACATTGTATTTTGTCTCTCATATTTCTAAAATGTTGCTCTAGTAAAGAATCCGGCCCCTCTCCGTTTCAGAGCTGTGTCCAGTTGCTGTACTCAAGAATGTAGAGTTCTGCCTTCTCTTTTAGCTCATTGCCTTTGCAACTTTGGGCCTGCCTTTTAGCCCTTTTGGTCCTCCATTTCTGTCTGTGTGGACTGTGTGTATACTTCATGTGCATGAGGTCCCGGTTCAGTCTCCAGAGTGAAAAAGGAAAAACTAAGCCGCTATAGGAATAGTTGATCACAAACTTTTGCAAATATTCGATGCACACATTCCAGCAGCCTGTGGCTGTGGACTGAATGTAGACCCTTCCAGCATGCTCAGTAAGTTGCTAAGCCTCTGGTGGTAGGTCAGTAGAATATACAGTGAGAACTTCCCTGTAGATCAAAGGGCATGGAGTGTACTCAGTAGGGAGCACCAAGGTGGTGGGTTGAGGCTTTCTCTTATGTCCCCTTCTCAGTGCTGTCTGCTTCTGGATATTGTGGCTCATGTTGTTTTCAGTGTGGGGCTGAGGATCTGGTGGTTAAGGGATACTTGTGCTTGTCTAGCACAGCAGCCATGGCTTGCCAGCACAATCAGAAAGAGTCTCCAGTTCAGCAATGTGTGCTCTAGTGTCTTCTTCTGAGTGTACCTTAAACTCACAGAGAGATCCGCCTGCCTCTGCCTCCCAAGTGCTGGTATTAAAGGCGTGTGCCACCATGCCTGGCTCTGTGGCAGCTCTTTTTAAAAAAAAAAAAAAAAAAGATTTATTTATTTATTTAATGTATATGAGAGCTATATCTGCATGTACACCTGCAGGCCAGAAGAGGGCATCAGATCACATTATAGATGGTCATGAGACACCATGTGGTTGCCAGGAATTGAATTCAGGACCTCTGGAAGAGCAACCAGTGCTCTTATCCTCTGAGCCATCTCTTCAGCCCAAAATTTAGAGTGGGCACTTCTTTTTAAAATTAATTATTTATTTATTGTGTATACAGCGTTCTGTACTGCATGCATACAGAGCAGAAAAGGGCACTGGATCTGAGTACAGATGGTTGTGAGCCACCGTGTGGTTGCTGGGAATTGAACTCATGACCTCTGGAAGAACAGGCAGTGTTCTTAACCTCTGAACCATCTCTCCAGCCCCCCTCCCCCTGTGGCAACTCTTATAAAGGAAAACATTTAATTGGGGCTGGCTTACAGTTTCAGAGGTTCAGTCCATTATTGAAATGGTGGCAGCTTGTAGGCAGACATGGTAGCTGAGAGTTCCACGTCTGGATCCCAAGGCAGCAGGAAGAGAGACTCTGGACTGGGTTGGCATGAGCTTCTGAAACCTCCAAGCCCACTCCCCAGTGACACATTTTCTCTAACAAGGCTACACCTCCTAATCCTTTTAAATAGTACCACTCCTGGTGACCAAGCATTTAAATCTATGAGCCTATGAAGCTATTCTCACTCAATCCACCACAACAGCCCCCTCCTGGAATGAGTTTCCATATCAATCACAAGTCTTTGATTGCAGATGTCAGATTAAAAAAAACCCTAAATAATGTAGTATAGCAGCCAGTAATTTTAATACTTGTGTGACCATGATCCTTTAATACAATTTATATTGGGACAGAATACATGAATATATATCATAATGATATTTTTTGACTCAATACTCTGTGCCAGGCATTGTGGTGACATGCTGATAACTCATTTAAGCTTCATGACAACTGTCTGAGATGAGTACTTTTTAGTGTCGTTAAAAAAAAAAATTTTCTTTAAAGCCGGGCGGTGGTGGCTCACGCCTTTAATCCCAGCACTTGGGAGGCAGAGGCAGGTGGATTTCTGTGAGTTCAAGGCTAACCTCGTCTACAAAGCGAGTCCAAGACAGCCAGAGATATACAGAGAAACCCTGTCTCGAAAAACCAAAAAAAAATTTTTTTAAATGTTATTTATTTATATTTATTTTTTTATTTTCTACATATGAGTGCTTTTGCCTGCATGTATGTATATACACCATTTGTGTGCCTGGTATTGGTGGATGTCAGAAGAGGGCATCCCTCCTCCCCCCCACCCCAGAACTGAAGTTACAAATGTTTTTGTGCCATCATGTGGATGCCAGGAACAGAAGCCAGTTCCTTTGGATGAGCAGCCAGTGCTCCTAACCACTGAGCCATATCTCTAGCCCTTGGCATATTTTTCTTTTTACATGACAAAAGTGAAGTACAGAAAAGTGTTGGCTTGAGGTCACATAGTTGTGTGAAGGCTCGTATTTGAATCCAAGGAATTTATTTGCTTTTAACACCTGTATGTCTTTGAAGCTATGTGGAACTCTTGAGAGTCCTTTCTTCCTGGCTGTCCGTTTGTTGACTTTTTTTTGCCTGTTGTTATTGTTATTGTTGATGATGATGATTTTGTTGGTGCTAGGGATGGAACCCAGGGTCTTAAGCACTCTGAGCCACATTCCCAGTTCTGTTTATTTTTAGGCAGTACTTATACAATACATAGGGTCAGGACTTTCCTCTCAAAGACTCTGGATAGTGTTTTCCTAAGCTTCCAATGCTCTTTTGACTTTGTTAACTATATTTTTCTTAAAGTTGTTTCCATCTTTGCATGTGGGCAGAAATCCTGTGTTCTTTTATGGCCTTTGGCTTTTGAGTCAAAATTAGTTAGCAATGCTAAGCTTTTTTGTTTTTGTTGTTGTTGTTGTTTGGTTTTCGAGACAGAGTTTCTCTGTGTAGTCCTGGCTCTCCTGGAACTTGCTCTGTAGACCAGATTGGGCTCCCTGCTGAGCTTTAATCTTTTTTCTTGATCTTGTAATACTGACTGTGATGGCTTTGTGGCCATCACTGGGCCTGGATGCCATGGGGAAAGTGGAAGGCTGATGGCTGGTGGAAGAGTCCAAGCAGCCGTGGTAGTCACAGGACCCCTCGAGTAGGATGCTCCTCCCTGCTTGGCAAATGGGAATCTGCCTTTTTATCCTTAGCATCATTATCTGGTTATACTTGCTAACCTCAGGACCTGGGCTATCCCTTGGAGCTTGGCTACCAGAACTTCCTGTATCCCAGTGAGCCCGACCTCCGAGACCTGCTTCTCTTTTTGGCTGAGCGACTACCCACCGATACCTGTGAGGATGCAGACCAGCCTGCAGGTATGGGGTCCTGTAGGATTGGGGAATGGACTGTATTCCCAGGGTGACAGGGGCTGAGAGACATGGCAGGAAGGGTAGGTAGGGGCCAGGGTGTATCTGCAGAACTGGGTGGAGCAGAGGTTAGAGAGGAGATGGACGCAAGGCAAGTAGCATGAGGCTAGGAAACGGGTTCCCCAACTTACCTCCTGTACCTCTTCCTATCCTCACTCACTCCCCTCTTATCATATAGGTGCTCTTGGTGGTCTCCAAATGTGCTAGGCAAAAATCTAGCCTCAGGGTCTTTGGGTCCCTGGATTATTCTTCCCTCAGATTTCTTCATAGTCAGCTCCCATGTCCAACCCATGGGCCACACATGCTGCTGAAGACAGCTATGAATGCCACCAACCCAAAACTGTAAACTTGCTTTAAATGTTAATTTTTTTTTTGTGTGTGTGTGACTTGATTGCACTGTTCTTGAGTGTGAACTTTGTGAATGATGACATGTCAAAATGTCAAAAGGTTGGGGACTGGCAAGGTGGCTCAGTGGTTAAGAGCACTTGCTGCTCTTCCAGAGGTCCTGAGTTCAATTCCCAGCAACCACATAGTGGCTCACAACCATCTACATTGAGATCTGGTGCCCTCTTCTGGCCTGCAGAAATACCTGTAGACAGAACACTGTATACATAATAAATAAATAAATCTTTAAAAAAAAGTCAAAAGGTTAAATACATCTTCAACTCTCGGGCTTCTGCTCTGTTTCTTCAGCAAGGCCTTCCTCTGGCTGTTCATTGAAACATTCCAGCCCCCCTTTACCAGTCCTTGTCTCTCCTGCTTAGATGGTCCTAATGCTGTTATTCATGATGTTTCTTTTGTTATCTTGCTGACCCATGAAGATAGGGACCTTATCACTTATTTTTCCCTGAGGTGCTGTTTAACCTGGTAACCAGCACCCACCTAGTTTAAGCTCAGTAAACGTTGAATGACTAAGAATGCTAGCTAGCTGAATCCACCTGTACCTGGAGGTGAGAGATCAGGTGCTATGGTTGGCTTTCCAGTGCTTTCAGATTTGTGGCATGTCACTCCTTCCCTCCCCCCTAACATCCCACCCCCTGTAGGTGATTCAGCTATTTTACTTCGGTCCATTGGGAGCCAAATCCAGGATCAGCTGGCCCTGCCCTGGGTCCCACCTCTCCTCCGAACTCCCAAGCTGCAGCACCTCCAGGTGGGAGCCCCACCTCCTATCCACCTGGATTTGTCCCCTCCTTGCCTTCTTTGTCCTCATCCATTTGCTCAGGTTGTTGGCCCCCTTATCACTAGGGCCTCACTCTGGAGGCCCCAACTCTGCTCTCTCCACAGGGCTCAGCCCTCCAGCACCCATTCCATTCCAGCAGGTTGGTTCTTCCTGAACTGAGTTCCAGAGGAGGTGAGGTTGCAGTTCTGTGTATCTAAGTGAGGAGGGGAGAGATGTGTAGTGAGCATTGGCGTGTAGAGGCAATTTGGCTGACACCGTTTCTGCCTTCAGAGACACAGGAGTTCCAGGCGAGTTCCCTGCTGCTACCAGGCTCCACACATGTGCCCCAGCCTGTGGAGAGGGCAGCCTCACTCCTCGAACATCATGCCATCCAGCTTTGCCAGCATGTGCGCAGGGATTGCCCAGGAGATGAAGACCGGGTGTACTGGGCATCCCGCTTTCTATCCCAGGTACACGGGTGATGCTCTCTTCCCAGGGATCCTGCTTCTGGTGGCTCCTGTTAGTTCTGTGCATCTCATTCTCCTCACCCTCCCTCTCTTCATTGCTTCTCCTCTGTGCATATCCACCTGGCTCCCTGCCTGAAAGAATGGATAAGAAGGACAGGGCCTGTAGCAAGTCCTTCCCCAATGCCTGCTTTGCTTTCCTGTTCTGAAAAAAATGGCGGAGTGGGGACAGATTTTGCATGACTGTTGGGAGTATGCCCTGTGGGGACTGGGATGTGGCCCTGAGCCTTTCACTTTGTCTCTGTCTCTGCATTGTCAGTGATCTTCATGGTTTCTGGCTCTTAGATGTCTAGAGCAAGCATCTCCTTCTATTACTGCCTTTCTTATTCTCTGTTTCCCTGCCCCTCTTTCTGTCTCTCCATTTGCATACTGCATCTTTTTCTCTGTTCACTTTTGTCTGTCCCCTCTTGCCCTCTGCCTACCTCTTCATCTTCTCTCTCTGCCTCTATCCATGACCTTTTCTGTCCCCTCTCCCCCCATATCTACTTCTCCGCCTGTCTCTTCTTCCCAACTTATCCCTGTCCACTTCTGTTTTGGTTTCTTTCTATCTGTCCCTGCCACTGTGGTTGCCATTTGCTTACTTTTTCTCTCTCACTGCTCCATCTCTGTTTTTTTTTTTTTTTTTTGGTGTGGGTGGAGATTTGAACTAGAGTTTCCCTGTATATCCCAAGCTGGCATGAAAATTTACAATCCCCTTGCCTCTTCCCACTGAGTGCTGAGACTAAAAGCATATACAACCACACCCAGACACTGTTTCTTCTTTACATGAAATTTGAAGTGTAAATATAGAGGGATTACTCTAATGGTTTCTGTCTTCTAGTCTTTCTTCTGTTCTCTTTTAACTCCCCCCCCCCTCTATTTAAGAGCAAATCTCAGAGCTTGGGATGTAGCTCCATGGTAGACAGTTACTTAGTATGCATAAGGCCCTGGGTTCCATGTTCAGGATCAAATCCTAGCAAACTCAGCCAGGCGTGGTGGCACACACCTTTAATCCCAGCACTCATGAGGTAGAGGCAGGTGGATCTCTGTGAGTTCAAGGCCAAACTGGTCTACAAAGTGAGTCCAGGGCCACACACACACAAACAAAAAATCCTAGCAATCTCAAGCTGTTACATATTTTCACCTTTAAGTATTCAGACAACATGCCATTATTTATAGGAACATTTCTTTTTCTTTTTTTTTTTGGTTTTTCGAGACAGGGTTTCTCTGTGTAACAGCTCTGACTGTCCTGGACTCGCTCTGTAGACCAAGCTAGCCTCAAACTCACAGAAATCCGCCTGCCTCTGCCTCCCAAGTGCTGAGGAACATTTCTTTATGTTACCACTCTTCCTTCTTTCCTTCCTTCCTTTTTTGTTTTTTCAAGACAAGGTTTCTCTGTGTAGCCCTGGCTGTCCTGGACTCACTCTGTAGACCAGGCTGGCTTCAAACTTACAGAGATCCACCTGTCTCTGCCTCCTGAGTGCTAGGATTAAAGGCATGTACTACCATTCCTGACTCCATTTTTGTACTGAATGAAATTAATGACTTGTTAGTACCATTTAACACTGAAACAGTTTCTGTTTTTTTCTTCTTCTTCAAGACAGGATTTCTTTGTGTATCCTTTTATGTTCTGAACTCACTTTGTAGACCAGGCTGGACTCAAAGTCACAGAGATCTTCCTGCCTCTGCCTCCCAAGTGCTGAGATTAAAGGTGTGTGCTACCACTGCCTAGACTGTCTTCTGTTTTTAACCTCTCCCATGCTAATCTTCTGTCTCCAACTCTAACCTTGTTTGCCTGGTACCTTTCATTCTGTGTCTACATTGTCCACCATCCTTTCTGTCTCTTTGTGATCTGAAAGCTACAGCCTCACTGTTCCCTCTTCTCACATTCTTCTCTTGGGGTGACTGGGTAGAGATGTTGCCACTGTGAAGAAAGGCACCTCTTTGTCCTTGGGGATCTCCTAGACCAATAGGGCAGAGACCTACCTTATTAGGATGGCAGGGCCCTAGGGATTAGTGGACCCTTATGCCTTCCTCTTTCCCTGTCTGTTCTTTCCAGGACGATTCCCGGGCACCCCAGCAACGACTGCACAGGCAGTTGGCTGAAAATCTTCGTCAAAGCTGGAGCCCACTTGGAGGCCCGACACTAGTTCGAGACCTAGGAGAGATGCTACAGGCCTGGGGTGCTAAGGCTGGGACTGGCATTCCCAAAGGTTCCCGCTTCACCCATTCAGAGAAGTTTACCTTCCATCTGGTGGGTAGGCCAGAGTGGACAGGGAGTGTGCTAATGGCTTATTTGAGGGTTGCTTTGTGTATAAACACCACTGTTATCCACACAGGTTCCCTGTGCCTAACTGAGTAGGCCCTCTCCAACTGGGAGAGGGTATCCAGAGGGCTCCCTTAGCTTCTTGGGACTAGAGTGGAGAAAGGGCAGATAGGTGCGATTTGTGTAAGAGTGTGCAGTGCTCCCGACACAAAGCCCATCTTTCCTTGGCCTTTGTTTTGGGAACATCATTTCTCCTTAGACACTCACCCAGAGGAACTCCTGCCTTTCTCATGGACATTTTGGCCAGGGTGGTTATAGTGTCAGGTGGTTATAGTATCAGGTGGTTATAGTGTCA
This sequence comes from Lophiomys imhausi, assembly GCA_907164525.1. Lineage (NCBI taxonomy): Eukaryota > Metazoa > Chordata > Mammalia > Rodentia > Muridae > Lophiomys > Lophiomys imhausi. Next base: position 6,217,304 of record CAJQZJ010032807.1, read on the forward strand.
GGTGGTTATAGTATCAGGTGGTTATAGTGTCAGGTGGTTATAGTGTCAGGTAGTCATAGGGTCAGGTGGTTATAGTATCAGGTGGTTATAGGGTCAGGTGGTTATAGAGTCAGGTGGTCATAGGGTCAGGTAGTCATAGGGTCAGGTGCTCAGAGTGTCAGGTGGTTATAGAGTCAGGTGGTTATAGGGTCAGGTGGTTAGGGTTAGTATCAGTTAGGGTTCCTAGTGGTCAGCCACTCTAATCTGTTGTTACATATGGTGCTTTACTCTCCTATAGTCACAGTCTGACAACTGTCAGTGGTTGAGTATTGATGGGAACAGTGCTTGGGGGTGATTTGGGGTTTGAGGCTGGGCTGTGAGGGGGACTGGAACTTGTGTGATAGCCAGGTTGCTTCTTCTACCCATAGGAGCCCCAGGTCCAGGCAGCCCAGGTGACAGATGTACCAGCTACCTCCCAGAAGCCTGAACAGGTAAGGGGACCGAGACAAACATACATGCATGCTGCGTGCACAGGCACCCACGCACACATACACACACAGAGTGAGCTGGGCTATTATTGCCTGTCTTCTGGACGTGGTAGCTCCACCTAGACTGGCCTGTATTTCCCAGGACACATGGGCAGCCCAAGAGCAGGAATTAGAGACCCTTCGGGAGCAGCTGGCGAGTGTGAACCACAGCATTGAAGAGGTTGAAGCTGACATGAAGACCCTGGGAATCAACCTTATTCAGGTGTGGGGTTGGGAGAGGGACTTGGGCTAGATTAGGTCAGAACTAGGGTCTTGAGAGATTATCCATAGAGATCTATAGATGCCATTGTTATTTATGGAGGATGCTGGAGACCTTCGATATTCTTGAAGGTTCAGGAGAACTTGTGAGGCAAAGAAAATTTTGGATTGATGGCTTGGTGGACCTATAGGTCTATTAGAGACACATTTGAGCACCAGTCAGGTCTATTAGAGACACATTTGAGCACCAGTCAGCCAGTCAGGCTTTGTTGGGGGACATAGTAGCTGTGGACATCAGTGGAGGAAGATGGGTCTATATGGGCAGGGGCTCGGAGGGTTTCTCGGGGCTTCTGGCTGTCAGTACGGAGCTGAAGATCCAGAGGCCTTGGAGTTATAGGTGAGGCCTTGACCTAGGCCAGGCCATAATGGGTTCATTGGGGTTGTGGGCTGTGTGTGTATGACTGGGAACTTGGCTGTGAGTGCACCAGGTAGAAACCGAGTGTCGACAAAGTGAACTCAGTGTGGCCGAGCAGGAGCAGGCCCTGCGGCTGAAGAGCAGGGCGGTGGAATTGCTGCCTGATGGGGCTGCCAACCTCGCCAAGCTGCAGGTGGGCTGGGATTGGGGTTGGGCAGAGAGGGGCAGGGTGGATGGGTCCAGCCTGTTTTGACATATTCCCCTGACTTCTGCCAGCTTGTGGTAGAGAGTAGTGCCAAGAGGATCATCCATCTAGCAAGTCAATGGGAGAAACACCGGGTCCCACTTCTTGCTGAGTACCGTCGCCTCAGAAAACTCCAGGACTGTAGGGAGGTAGGTGACAGTGTCCTGGGCTGAAGGTATAGATGTACTGCCTCCTTCTGTAGGAGGGCTGTCTCTGAGCTCTGCTCAGTGCCTTCTGCCCATGGGTTCCTGGCAGTTACGATCATCTCGAAGGCTGGCAGAAATCCAGGAGCTGCGCCACAGTGTTCGAGCAGCTGCAGAAGAGGCTCACAGGAAGGAGGAGGTTTATAAGCAGTTGGTAAGGCCCATTTTAGGGTCCTGGGTTGTAAGGGTGGGTAGGGGGTGGAGCTTGGGCTCATGCCTGCCATGTTTCTGCCCAGGTGTCAGAACTGGAGACTCTGCCAAAGGATGTGTCCCGGCTGGCCTATACCCAGCGCATCCTGGAGATTGTGGGCAACATCCGGAAGCAGAAGGAAGAGATCACTAAGGTGTGTCACTGTGGCTCTGATGGATGGCTCACGTGGGCAGACAGGGACTTTGTGGTCTCTGATAGTCAGGGCTGTTCAGGCGCACTCTAATATATAATAGCCACATACCATCTACCCCAGCCACCCCCAACTCAGTGACACAGGCCCTGACTGGATGTAAGTGTAGGCACATGAGTACCATCACTGGCCAGCCACGCTGCCCCAGACATGGACTGATGGCTACCCTGGTCTCTACCAGATCTTATCAGACACAAAGGAACTTCAGAAGGAAATCAATCATCTCTCTGGGAAGCTGGACCGGACATTTGCAGTGACTGATGAGCTTGTGTTCAAGGTATAAAGCAGGCTAGCTTTGGGGAGGGTGGAGGTGGGGCTGGGCTGTGGCCTGCTCATCTGCCCATGGGTCAGCTTGCTCCTCTGTGAGTCCTTTAGGAACACTTTTGCTTGGGCCTAGCTTTGCTCTGTGGTGGGTGAAGGCAAAGCAGTGTAAAGGGTGGTTCTACAGGGGCACAGAGTAGTGGAAAAGGTGGTAATGGCTTGCTGGTATGTGTGTGGTCCCTTCTGTCTTATCAGGATGCTAAGAAGGATGATGCTGTTCGGAAAGTCTACAAATATCTAGCTGCCCTGCATGAGGTGAGGAGAGCCATGCACCTGGTGTGCTGGCTGTAGGGGGTTACCCCAGTTACAAGCTTTGAATTCTTGTCTCCAGAATTGCAGCCAGCTCATCCAGACCATTGAGGACACAGGCACTATCATGAGGGAAGTTCGAGATCTTGAGGAGCAGGTGAGCCCTGGGAATGGAAGGGGGGATGGAGGCAGGCCAAGGGATAGCTCCTGGATTTGCACTGAGAGTCTTTGAAACTAGACAGCCTACAGCTAGAGGCTCAGCTTTAGTGCCTGCTGTGCCTAGGACCTGAAGGTAGCCAGTTACCTACTCTGAGTCCTGGCTTTCAGTGTGAGGCTTCTAACGCCTTTCAGAGCCCATGGCAGAAGCTGCGGCTTTAGGTGGAGGGAAGAACACACAGAAGCCTGGTGATGGGCAGGAACAGGCCACAGTTGCAGGGATGGGGGGAGCAGGGAGGAGCACAGTAGAGGGACAGCCAGCAGGGGCTGAAAAACGGGCCCTGCATACTGAAGATGTGTGCATCGTGTTGTCTTAGATTGAGACAGAGATGGGCAAGAAGACTTTGAGCAACCTGGAGAAGATCTGTGAAGACTACCGAGCCCTTCGCCAGGAGAATGCTGGCCTCTTGGGCCGGGGCCGGGAGGCCTAAAGCCCTGATGAAGGTCTAACCACAGGCAGTAATTTGGGTGGCTTAACTACAGTGTCTAAGTACTTGCTGTAGCACTTCCTTCCATTTGGCACCCACTTTCTCCTGCTGGAACCCTAAGACCCAAGATGCCTGCTTATCTGGTTCCATATTTGATCAGGTTGACTGTGTAGCTTAACCACAGTTTATTGGATGGGCACTGGGGGCCAGGGGCCTTGGATCCCAAATAAAAGAGACGTTCTTCTATTGTCCACGCTTAGGCATGGATTGGGGCTTGGGGTAGCAGGCTGGGGTCAGTGGCAAGTGAGACATGGGGTACGTTTTGGAGAGTCAGTGTGTGTTCATGGGACTCAGGAGATCCAGGGGAGGGGGCTACATGTGTGTACACATGTGAGTTCTGACGAGCTGTGTATGACTTGATATCTTTGGGCATTGCATGAGACTATGTATGACCAGTTATGTTTTCTGGTATGTAATCCGGAAGGTTCCAGTGGTGCTGCTGTGCAAAGGTCTGCATATACACCTGTGTATGATAGTGTCGATGGCTCCAGATGTTGTGGGTGAGTGTTCTGGGGTATGAGTCGGTAGGAATGAAGTCATGTGAGACTGCAGGACTATGCAACTTTGAATGTACCAAGGCATTCCTTTGCATTTTAGGATTTGGGTTGAGTCCAGGGGACGGTATTATGACTGTGTGTCCATATCATCTTTCTGCTTGAGAGTGGCCAAGGCAGGCTGTATGTATAGCTGGTTGTGAGGGCTGTTTGGCTAGAAGCTGATCTTGTGGGATAGGATGGGGTTAGGAGCTGGGGTGGGATTGGTGTCCCTGGTCTCCGTAGGTATGTCCAGGACTTGCCTACTTGCCCCACACCCTCAGTCTCATGTTTTGTCCCCTGTCCATCTTTTCTTGGTTTTGAGGTCAAGGGCAGGGGTTGGAGCACTTGCTGGGGCGTTGGCTCCTCTTCTTGCGAAATTCAAACTCATCTACGGTCCACACTGCCCCCTTCTCACTTTCCACTCGCACAAAGCACTTGTGCAGGCTCAGGTTGTGGCGGATGGCATTCTGTGGAAGGAGGACCAGGACCCCAGACAGGGATCGGGTGGACAGTCATCCAGTGAGTTGATCAGCCCTTCTCAGCACATGTCTAGCCTCAGGTTAACCACCCTTGGAGCCATCCCAGGCACCACAGTGTGTGTAGGGGTACTCACCTTCCAGGTGGCAGGGTGGTTTCGGAAGTAGGCGAACATGCGTGTGAACCAGTGGTAGATTTCATTGAGGGTCCTCTGCTTCTCTGGAGCTTCCAGGATGGCCTGGAAGTTGGAGTCAGGTAGAGTAAGGGGCATGTTTCTTCAGAGCTGTACCTGAGGGGGCAGACTATTCTAGGCACTGTGATCTGTGGTAGGTGTGTAATTGTGGGTCAAGAGAGGGGAAGAAGAGAGAACGGGCTGAGGCATGGGGTCAAGGATGATGTTAGAAGTGGGGTAGACAAAGGAAAGGGTAGTTTTTTAGTGTCACAGTTCAGTTTGCATTGGCCTGGCTTAGAGTAGGGACAGATCTGGGGGGAAGCTATCAAGAGGGATCACATCTTGGGGCTCCTCAGAGCTGAGGTTTGTTCATATGGGATTCCACTCAGTGCAGTGTAGGAGGCAAGCAGTGTCCCCTGCTGCCAGACCTGCATTGCCCTGCTTACCCATCGGATGAGGGTGGCGTATGTGAAGGGGGGCCGCATGTTGTGAAACTTGAAATAGTCCATGTTGTGGAAGAACTCTGCAGAAGGTTGGGATAGATCAGACCCCATGGCTTCCTCACGCCCTGCCCCACCTTTGTCTGCACCATGAATCCAAGGCCCGAATTCCTACCATTAACACCAAGGGTGGAGGGAGTGGTGTCTGTGATCACACCCAGGTACTGTTTACTGAGTACCTGCCATAAGCTGCTTCTTTGCACCACTGCTACCAAAATAGCTCTCCCCAAGTTAAAAAGAAACCAAGTTGCTTGCACGTCAAAGGCACGGAAGCAGCTCAGAGTGGCACAGCCAGCATGACACCAAAGAGTTGGGGGTCCCCGGTAAATCCACAACCCGGGCCTGACAGATGGGAGAGGATTGGCGATCTTGGATGAGTCCACCTGGCTTCCCTTGAGGTGGAGCAGCAGGGAGGGTTCTTTGGAATTACTTAGCCAGGTCCCTCCCTCACAATGACCAAAGAAAGAAGCAGATGCCAAGTAGGTGAGGCATGGGTCCAGTCCCAAAAAAACACAGGACTGGGGAGGGGCTATGCATTTGTGACCATTGGGGGCTTCTAGGCTTAATAAACTCAGGTGCAGTTCCCTCCCAGCTGCTGGTGGGGTTGGGTGAGGGGAACGGGAACTCCTTTGTACCCCCTGGCACCAATTGGTATCAAGAGCTTGGGGTCATCAGATGGGGTGCTGACCATACTGACCTGGAAATGTGCTGTTTCCATGGCTTCCCCACAGGTGCCTCTGCACAGCAAACAGGCTGTCTGAAGTCTCCCGGGGACCAGACCAGGCAGGGAGGACATTGCCCTGGGTGCTGGTGGCTACAATGCAGCAAGAGCTCTTGTCCATTGAGGCCTGAGGGGTTGGGGAGGGGATGGTGATTGAGAGGGTTAAGCTTTTCATTTCATTATATCCTTTCACACAATATTTTGTATTTTTGTTATTAATTAAATTTGGTTTTGGACAATTTTGCACATGTATGCAATACATACAGACCACTTTTTCCTACTACTGCTTACCTCCTTCCTCCCCACAAATCTTTCCCCATACATGTCTATTCATTTTTTTTTAAATATTAATATTAAATATATATATATATATATTGGTTTGGTTTTTCGAGACAGGGTTTCTCTGTGTAACCCTGGCTATCCTGGACTCACTTTGTAGACCAGGCTGGCATCGAACTCACAGAGATCTGCCTGCCTCTGCCTCCCTAGTGCTGGGATTAAAGGCGTGCGCCACCACGCCCGGCAATATTAAATATATTAATATTAAGTATTACCAGGTCTTACTGTGTAGCTTTGGCTGGCCTAGAACTCACAGAAACTTACCTGCCTCTGCCTCCTGAGTGTACCACCATGCTTGCCTATTCATTTTATTTTTGTGTTACTTATTTTTTTCTGAGATAGACTCACTATATATCTCTGGCTGGCCTTGTACCTTCTGTCCTAGCTCTTTCCATTTTTTGTCTTATATATATTTTTTCAGACAAGGTCTCTCTATGTAGCCCTGGGTGTATTGGAGCTTGATATGTAGACCAGGCTGGCCTTGAATTCACAGAGATCCACCTGCCTCTGCCTCCCGAGTGTTGGGATTAAAGGCCTGTGCCACCACACCTGGCTTTCCACTTACTTAAAAATGTTTTCTTGGTTGGTTGGCTATTTATTTATGTGGGAGTCTCACTCTGTAGTATAGGCTAGCTTGTAATTTACTGTGTAGCACAGGATGGCTTCAAACTTGGGGCATGTTTGTTGTGTCAGCCTCCCAAGTGCTAAGATTACCGCCTAAGCCACCATTCCGTTTCCGTTTTATTTGTATTTAAAATTATTTTCTGAGGCAGGGTGTTATGTAAGCTCTAGCTTATTATGTATCATAGGATGACCTTGGACTGACCCTCTTCCCTCCACCTCTGGAGTGCTGGGATTATAGGTGTAAGTCATTATGCCCAGTTTCCATTCTATTTTTATTCTAAATGAACAAAAATATTTTAGGTGTATGTGAGTTTTGTCTGCGTGCATGTCTGTCCACCACATGCATGCCTGGTGCCTGTGGGAGCCAGAAAAGTGCATTGGACTCACTGGACCTGGAGTTGAGATAGTTCTAAGCTGCCATGTGGGTGTTGGGAACCAAACTCTGGTCCCCTAGAAGAGCATCAAGTTCTCTTAATCCCTGAGCCATCTCTCCAGTTCCCCAACCCCACTTTATTTTAAGATTTGCATTTGCTTATTTGGTTATATTTATATCTGATTTGGAGATGTGTATGATGTGTGTGTACATGTGTACACATGCTGGATTAAGGGCCTGTGCTATCAAGGTAATTCTGTCTCCACCTAGGTGCACTGGTATTACAAGCTTGCACTACTGCCTCTGGTGTTGGTGCTGGGATCCAAACTCAGGTCCTTTTTTGAGGGGGGGGGGTGAAGACAGGGATTCTCTATGTAGCCCTGGCTATCCTGGACTTACTTTGTAGACCAGGCTGGCCTTGAACTCACAGAGATCCGCCTGCCTCTGTCACCCAAGTGGTGAGATTAAAGGCGTGCGCCACCACTGCCTAGCAAAACTCAGGCCCTTATACTTGTACCAATCACTTTCCCTACTGAAATTTCTCCCTGACTCTGTTTACTTCTATTTTTAAAGAGTCAGGGTCTCTCTGTATTGTATTTTCCAGGCTGGTTTTGAACTCAAGGGTTCAAGTGATCATCCTTCAGCCTCTCCAGTAGCCAGGACTACAGGTGGATAGCCCTGTGTGCAGTAAGGCCAGTGCTTTTGAGAAGGGTACCACCCCCTTTAGTCTATTGCAGACTGTGATGGGACTCCATAAAGCAGCTGGGGGCATCTGAATTAGAGTACAGCAGTGAACATGCTACGAAGCCATTGCTGCTGGAGCTGGGGGTGAGCAGGGGCTGAATTAGGATCCCCTAGCATCCAGCTGTGAATTTGGGAGAGTCAACTAAATCTTCCTGACCTCAGTTGTCCTCATTTGTGCATCAGGATGATGCTCGTAGCTACCTCAGTTTTAGTATGAGACTTGAATAAAGTTCACATCAGCAAAGTACCTGAGACTGGCTATGTGAAATGTGTAGTTACACAGGACCATAGACTGTTCAGTGTTTTGAGGCTATCTTGAAATTTGAGCACAGGGCCCTCCGTTTTTGTTTTGCAATGGCCCCTGCGAGTTCTACCCCTGGTGCATGGGGGTCACGGTCTGTCTTCCGTGTGTGGCTATTACTTTTGCTTTGAAAAGGCAGAATCATGATGTTGTGGAGGTCATGAGATCAGAGGCTTGTAAGCAGAGTGGGGGTGTCTTCAGATCTGGCATATTAAGGAGGTACAGGCTAGGGATTGCATGTGAGAAGAGGTCACTTGGTCTTTCAGGGCTCTTCTTTTTCCCCCAAGCAGTTGAAGTCTGCTGCTAGTGGACTTAGCATACTCACCATAGATGGAGCCTTTGGTAGTGCCGTCTTCCCAGCCAGGTGGGCCTGCATAGCACCCAGCTTTTCCTTTTCCAGCTCCAGCTGTGGGAATGTACACCAAAGTGAGGCCTCCACTTGGTCTTTCTTGGCCACACCTTTGACTGCACTGCAGTCTTCCCTTGGAGGGTCCCTCACATCACACCCTGCAGGCATTACCTGCTGCTCCAGAGACTGTACCACTTCCCTCTGGAGGAGGCACTGTGACTTGCCCTTCTCATCCAGGAGGTGGTCAGCTTGGCAGTGCCTGGGTAAGGAGAAGATTCCATGTAGCTGACCATGGTAGGTCAGGCGTCCTGGTTTGGTGTACCACTTAGGGACAGCCCCGACCCTTTGGGAGAGTTCCCTGTGCTCAGCCCCACCCCTCTCTTTCTCTCCCACCCTGCCTGCCTTCAGCAACTACTGGCTTCAGGCCCGAGCTTATTTACCCCTGAAGCCTGGCCAGCGTGCTAGAGATGACATTAGAAAGGTGGTGAGGGGCGGAATGGCATTTCAGGTGGCCAGCACAGCCTATGAGGGCCTGGCTATGCAGGACATGAATCGCTGCAAAGAGTTAGCTATGATTAGCAAAATGCAGAAGGTTAGGCAGGGGAGACATAAAAGCAGAGGGGAAACAGCCATAGTCATCTAGAGGAACAGAAATTTGAGGATCAATATTGTTACTTGTTGCATGAGGGGAAGCAGGGCAAATCAATTAGGAGTGTGGGTTCTGGAACCTGGCTCCCTGGGTTCATAACCAACATTCATCACTCAGGACCTGTGTAAACTTGATTGACCCTTAATTCTGTTTGGCCTTAGTTCCTTTGTGTACAAGATGAAGACAACTGTCAGCATATACCATTGTTACTATGTCTCATCATACATGGGAGGTAACCTGGGCCTAGAGAACACCAGTAACTTGCTCAAGATCACAGAGCCAGGGAGGGATGAAGTCTCAGCCTTTAGCGCTTATCAATAGGATAGTGAGTTGAGATACGCAGTCTCCAGACCTTTGGTCAGACACCACAACTTCATGGGTAGGGTCAGGCTACTCACTTGAGAAACTCTTCTGGCTCCTCAAAGACCTTCTCGCAACCAGGCCACTTGCAGACTCCATTTGCTAGCAGTGGGTAGGGTCCTTGCGGTACAGCCAAAAGGTTGCTGGGTGGTGGGACAACACAGGATGTCTGTCAGCAGAGGACTAGGCAGAGAGAGGGGGTTCTTCCCAGCCCCCCAACTCACTTATCTTTCCTGGGTGTACTCAAGCGTGGGAAGGTGCAGAGTAGAGCTGGCTCCCTGGACACCCATTCCAGACTGGCCACATTGATCCCTGTGAGTAGACACAGGGTACTTCTGGAGCTGTGGGCCAGGCTTCGCAGCTTGTCCCAGAAGGCCTCGCCCCTTCCTGAGCCTTGAAGACTCTGACTCATAGGACTCTGCTGTGCCTAGAGTCCAGGCCTTCTGGCATAGCAGCCTAAAGATGGCTGTTGGTGAGTGATGACATTTTGACTAATGATAGCAGTTTGTGATTTTTTTTAAAGATTTATTTATTATGTATACAGTGTTCTGTCTGCAGGTGTATCTGCAGGCCAGAAGAGGGCACCAGATTTCATTATGGATGGTTGTGAGCCACCATGTGGTTGCTGGGAATTGAACTCATGACCTCTGGAAGAGCAGCCAGTGCTCTTAACCGCTGAGCCATCTCTCCAGCTCCAGTTTGTGATTTTTGATATTCTATGTTATCAAAGGTTTTAAGGTTTTAAGCCTGACAGCTTTTGGAGGTTGGAGTTCCCATGACTCTTAAGACCCATCTAGACCTCCACAGGGCTACAATTCAGACCAGTTTACATTGTGTATGTTCAAAGATTGGAGGACTTGGAGATTCTGTGAGGGAGTTACCAGGTGGCAGGCCAGGCCGGGCCTTGAGGGAGAAGACCCCAGTGGCAGCAGAAGGTGGTGGGAGGCTGATCATGGCTGGGTTGTCCAGTGGGCGCACTTGTAGCACAGGGGTCTGGGCATGTGCATCCACAGTGGAGAGCTGAGGGACACATATGGACCATGGCTCAGCCCGGCTTGAGGCTTTGCTGCCCCACTTCAGTCTTGTTTGTTCCCTCCTCCGAGCCTGCTCAGATTCCATACCTGATGCATGAAGTGTGGTCTGTCCTGGAGAAGTGCCTGCAAATGGGGTGAGGGGCCTAGTCGGGCCCCAGAGGGTGCCACCATGACGAGGGGCACCGTAGGCAGCTGGAGGGGGAAGGAAGATGCCATGAGTTGCTAACCTCATCTTCATAGTTCTGGGTCTCATTTAAGCAGCTCTTCACTGAAGTCCCACATGGTAGGAACTATGAACACTTCCAGTTCACACATGTGGAATCTGAGGCTCATGGAGACTGAAACTCATCAAGATCAAACAGCTAAAAGTGGTAGAGCTGGCCCCAACGCTGTCACCTTATCTTCTTCAGCACCAGCTATCTCCTCTTGTCACAGTGGGATGAGGACACATGGCTATGCCCATAGGATCATAATAAGGTCTCCTCTTGGGACAAGGATTGGGAGGGGTGAGGGAAGCCTCCAATCTCTGAGGCCTGGAAAGTGGGGGTTTTCTTGGCCGTGCAACATCTGCATAAGTCAGACTTGCCTGGGACCCATAAACCACTTCCTGTGCCCCAGCCAGCCCCCCTCCTGCCACATGCCACAGTAAAGGTCGACACCTATAGGCCCAAGTACCCCACCCTGCTTGCCCTATTCTGGGCCCCAGGCCTCACCTGCAGCTGTGATGGTGGCAGGGGGTTCAAGGAGGAAGAAGAGGTGTGGGCCCCACTTCGCAGGTCCTGGCCTTGGAAGGTTCCCCCAGGACCCCTGGTCCCTAAGAGTTCTGAACCCTTGGGTACAGTCTTCCAGCCTGGCAAGACTCCTGGGGATGGGCCAAGGGCCAAGGAAGGAGCCAGGGGCTTGGCTGGCCTGGGGTTGGGCATTGGGTTCTTGTCAGAGGCAGGCTGCAGGGACAACAGTGAGATGGAGTCACATGTAGTCCAGGGGTGGTGTAAGATCCTCAGCCACTTGAACCATACAGATAACAAGTGTTGGCTTGGACATATCCCAAAGGGCACCATAACTATACCCCAGCTGTGGTCTGTCTTACACACATATACCCTACCCTGATATCAAGAACATAGATATATGTATATACCCCCTGCGTACACATGTCTAGCACCTTCCTTGCTTGCATACACCACACAGCCCTGTTGTGAATGTGGGGGAATGGGGAGTTGGTTTGTGAGCACTGGTACCCCCTGCACAGGCCAGTCTTTGCTGATTCTGCTGGGGCTCATCTTGGACTCTTCTCGTTATTTTACTCCAGTGACTTGGGCATGGACTCAAAAGATTCAGCTGGATGCCACGAGAAGGAAGGCTGCAGGGAACTACTAGAACTAGTGGGAAGTCCACTGCAGTAGTTAAGGCAAGTGGTGCTGCTGCTACCAACCTGGTCAGTGGCAGAAGAGCTGGTAAGAAGTGGCTGGATTCCAAGCCTCTTTTGAAGACAGAGTCAGGAAAAGTTGCTGGAAGCTTGGATGGAGGAGATGAGTTTGCAGTGATAGCCAGATGTGGCTAGATGCAAAGGGAAACAATAGATGCATGGATAGACGCGCAAGTAAGTAACTGAATTCAGGACTGCAGAGCTCAGGGCCATAGCGGAGGTTGGTCTTCTCTGGGCTTTTATCCAGCATGGAATTAGCATGGCAGGTACCAAAAAAATGGAGGGACAAGATTTCTTGATCCAGGGCCCCTGGGAGCATCTCAAACTAGCCCCAGTCTCTCCCCTCAAGCTTGGAATTCCTACATCACCTCTTCTTCCTTTAGTCATCCAGCAGTCTTCTGTTTTCCTCCTCAAAGCCCTACATGGTGACCCAGGTCCCTCTGCTGAACCCTAGTACCTTAGTCTCTTAAGGGCATGGCTTTGGTTTATCAGGATCCTATCATTCCAGTCAGAGAGGGAACCAGACCTTGAGGTGACTATATAGTATTCTATGCTCATTTTAATGAAGGGGATACCAAGGTTCAGAATTCTATAGTCTTGTCATAGCCTGGGATCTTTTTCTTTTTAGACAGGGTCTCATGTAGCCTGGGCTAGCCTGGAACTCACCATATAGCTAGGCTGTTCTTTAATTCCTGTCTCTGCCTTCTGAGTGCTGGGATTACAAGCTACTATTTCAGGATGGTACCACCACATCTTTCTCTAGGAAGTATGCATCCATGTTTTCAGGTCACAAACTCCCTGCTCTGTGTATGTGTGCATGTGTATATGTCATTCTTTGTTCTACTATACTACATGGGTTGGGCATATAGCTTCTGAAAACAGCCCAGGGTGGGAGCACGAAAGGGTTTTGGAAGGAAATTGCACCTTCTTTGCTATCATGTCATGGGGATCATCAGAGCTGAGAGAGATTGGTATGAGAACCTAGGTATTAAAACTGTGTTGTGTCATGGGTTAAAACACTAGCATTCAAGAAGGAGTCTGGGTCTGTGGAGGCTGGGAACACAGGCTTCATAGAAGGGTGATGAGGTGAGGAGCTGGAAGACTGAATGAAGACAGGCAGCCATGAGGTTGTACTTCTCCAAGAAAGAACAGCAAAGAAAAGCATCAAAAACTAGAAGGACTGGGCTGGAGAGATGGCTCAGTGGTTAAGAGCACTGGCTGTTCTTCCAAAGGACCCAGGTTCAAATCCCAGCACCCACATGGCAGTTCACAGCTGTCTAATCCCCAGGCATGTCGGCACACGCCTTTAATCCCAGCACTTGGGAGGTGGAGGCAGGCGGATCTTTGTGAGTTCAAGGCCAGCCTGGTCTACAAAGTCAGTCCAGAGCAGCCAGGGATACACAGAGAAACCCTGTCTTGAAAAACAAACAAAACAAAAGAAAGAAAGAAACAAACAAAAAAGGAACTAGAAGGCCAGGAATAGATTATAGATGATGGAGCCAGCCCTGCTAACATCTCGATCTTGGTCTTCAAGCCTCTAGAACTATAACATGATAAATCTAAGCTACGTAAGTCACCAAGTTTGTGATACTTCATTACAGCAGTCAAAGCAAATGTGTATCAAGTTTGGTGAATAGAATTTTCCACCATACTGGCTTAGCCCACGTGGTTGGGCCATGGTCACTTTTGAAGCGGTCTGGATATTTGGCCAGAACTTATAAGAAATCTCCTCCCTAAATACATCTGGAACTGGTGTGACTCTGGGACATTCTCAGAAAGGGGACCTGAATTGGATATGGTCTGTCTAGTGGTAGTAGGGACCTAGAGGGCTAGGCTGGCTAGCTTCCTGCACTGTCTGTTGGGGCGTTCCTTTTTGACTATTTTTCTTAGAAGCTGTATGGAGGTTGTTTCTGGGACATAGAATATGTTTTCCTATCGGGGGGGTCTACATCTGGGCCCTGTTGTCACAACCCTAACTTGGCCAGATTTTTCTGCCATTGACGTCATGGCGGCCAGATGCTCTGGGCTTCATCGGCAACAAGGAAAAAGAGAAGGGGGCAGACAACCCACCCTACAGGTTTCGTTCCGAGAACTGGCTGGTCTATCCTGTAGCTGGATAGGCCCAGGTAGGGTAATGTGGGTGCTAGCGGATGTGGTGGGTGACGTCCATTTGGCCACCATGTAAAACCCAAGTTCTGTAGATCCTGTCTTTCTTGGATGTCAGGGGGGCCCAAGATTGGACGCTGGGTAAGTGTTAGGCAGCCCTCATGGATATTGGGACCCTTTGGGTCTTCAAATGGTATAGTAACAGAAACTTAGAACCATAGGATATCATTTTTCAGAGCCAATGGATTTCAGAATCTCAAGAACACAGACTTTGTAGGGTACATGGATCCACCTTCTCACTGTGTAGATCAATGTCCCAGAGTTCAAAGAAATGGGAACTGCCTAAAGCCAGGAAGCTCAAAACTCCATGAGGGTTTTTGTTGGCCCTTGAATTTCAGCAAGTTCTATTCAGCTTCCTTCTGAGCTCCACAAAGGCAGAGAATTGGAAGAGTCCTGTACTGCTCTGATCTGGAGTCAGGCTTTGCCTTCCTTTCTAATTTGCAACAGTAACAGGAGCCATCTTTCAAAGTTAGTACATAGAAAATGCCGAGCAAATGTCAGTGACTGGCTAATAAATGGACACTTATATGTAGCGCCAGCCCCTCTATCCTGGGACAACTTTCCCCAGATCATAACATTCTGCCAGAGATGAGGACAAGAGGAAGATATTCAGGAAGACATTCAGCCTCGGCCTCATGGAAGGAGCACACCACCAGTCTCTTTGAAAGGACCTTGGAATAGTGGTCCCAAGGAATCCAGTACCAATTCTGAGGACACAGACTTATTGATATTTCTCCATCATCACTACTATAGTCAGCTAAAGGCTTCTTCTGACTCATGGGGCACAGGGTCTCACACAGGCCAGAGCTTGTGAGGCTTGGCCCCATGCCATGATTATGGACCATCCTGCTCAAATCTTGATGCAACATGTGAGAAGGCAGAAGAAGGAATGGAACCTCAGGTCTCCTGTTAACCATCTGAATACTGAGGGGTAAACTGAGGCCCACAGTGGGGAATGGTCAGAGTCAAGTTCCCACTGAGAATTATGCGATCTGATCTTGGGTTTAACCTCATCTCTGTGAGGCCCTGCCCATCTCTGAGCCTCAGTTTGCCCTTCTGGACTGGGGAGGGAATGGAATGAGATGAAAGAAGGCCAGGATCAAGACACAGGGATGGGGAAACAGTCATAGAAGAAGAGATAAAGATGTAGAGTGAGAGACATGAGGTGGAGTAGAAATAGATCACAGAAAGAGACAATGAGAGCTATTTAGAGGGACCGTGACAGAGAAATGAGAAAAGGAGAGAAAGAGACAGAGAGATAAAGGACCAACCTAAACAATTACTGGCCTCTGGCTGGAGGACTAATGCTGCTAGGTGCCAGAGACACCCATGGCTGGTATTGAATTGTCTTGCAAAGCAATATCAGAAAAATAGTGTGGGTTTTGTGTAAGGGTAGATACTGAGGACCAGAACAGAGTAGAAAGCTTTGGCATAGACTTACACAGAGAGGGAATGGAATTTGTGATGTGTGCCACATTTCAACATGAGGAATAGTGCAGGATAGATTAACAAATGATTCTGAGACAATTAGGGGAAACCATAAAGTGACTGGGGAGAAGGATCAGTCCACTTTCCCACCAGTACCACTCTGCTCACTTGAAATGTCACTGTCATCATATGCTCTAGAATAATTTCCAGATCCACTGAAGAGATACATTTTAATGTCTGTCACTGTGTATTTAGCCTTGTGCTAAGCACCTACCATGATTAACAGATACAATCCTCAGAAAGATCCTCTGAGCTAGGTACTATTGTAATCATCACAGTACATACGAGGAAATAGAGGTACAGAGAGTTTATATGCCTAGTTAAAATTCACACAGAGGTGACACTAGGTTGTTCCAAACAGTCTGGCTCCAGTACCCACACTTTTGACCTCTACAGTAAATGGAAAAAGTGAAGCCATAAAGGAGACTGGAAGCCAGCATGGGGTGAATACAGTTATCTCATTTTCAAGTGGCAAAAGACTTAAAACACAAAACCATAGATAGAAGCCACACGAGAGGAGAGAGAGAAGAGTAATCTGAATACATAAAACACACATGCATTACAAAGCACAATACATAGAAAAAAGCAAAAGATAGCGACGTGTGATAGCTTGTACCTTTAGTCCCAGAACTCAGGAGGCAGAGACAGATGGATGAATCTCTGTGAGTTTGAGGTCAGCCTGGTCTACACAGTGAGTTTAAGGCCAGCCAGGGCTGTACTGTGAGATCTTGTCTCAAAACAAAAACAAAAAACCCCACAAATGGATCTGGAGAGATGGCTGAGTGGTTAAGAGCACTGGTGGCTCTTTTAGAGGAGGTGGATTCTCATTTTCAAGTGGCAGAAGACTTTTAAAACACAAATCCATAGTCAGAAGCCACAAAGCACCAGTACCCACATAACCATCTGTAACTCCAGTCCCATGGGATCCCACAATGTCTTCTGACCTCTGTGGGTACCAGGTATGCATATGATTCACATGCAGGCAAAACATGCATACTCAAAAAATAAGTAAATAAATAAAATTAAAATACACAGACACACAAATGGTGAAGTTTGGGAAAATGTTTGCCATATACATATAGCCAACAGAAAGTTATTTTCCTTTCCAACTTAAGAGCTATATAAATTTAAAAAAAAATCATGAACACTCTATTAGGAATAAGAACATGAACATAGAACTCTAACCCACAAGGCACAAATGGCCAATAATCATTAAAAGGAACAAAAGAATGTAAAATTTAACAATGTAGTAATTTTTTTCTTATGATGGGGAAGGAATAAAAATGGTAACACACCTAAGATTAGCTTGAATAGAAACAACATAAAATAAGATGACTTTTTTGGAAAAGCAGTTTGCAGAGAGGACAAAAAAACTTTAAAAATGCACACCCCTTCTTCTTCCCCAGCTACTCCATTTTCAGGATCCAAGGAGTCCGTTGTGGAATTATGGAATCAGAAGAAACCCAAATGTCCAACCATCAGCACTTAATTCAGGCAATCAAAATTTATGGTGATGTGAGGACAGTAATGGCAGACATAAAAGATCACGTGTTCATTTTAAAATATGCTACAAAAATGGTACTGATTGAATACAGCAGGAACAAACCCAACATACAGCACAATTATAATTTGCTTAAAATTACTATAGTGAGCCGGGCGTGGTGGCGCACGCATTTAATCCCAGCACTAGGGAGGCAGAGGCAGGCAGATCTCTGTGAGTTCAAGGCCAGCCTGCTCTACAAAGTGAGTCCAGGACAGCCAAGGCTACACAGAGAAACCCTGTCTTGAAAATACAAACCAAAAAACCCAACAAACAAATAAACAAAAGACTAATAGTGAACGAGAGCTTACCATATAACAGGCACAGTGCCATAGGAATAAGCCTGCAGAGAATAGGCCACCCTAGGCCTGAACTGCCTGCTCTCCCTGGATATGGATTCTGGTCACAGTCACACAGTCCTTTGCTAGACCATGGCTGACCGAGGGTGTCCTCTTATGTGGCACGAGCAGAAGTTCAGTTAAATGCCAAAACTGACCTTGCACTTCACAGTCCTCCTCGCAGGACACACAGAACTGTTGCCCACTCTTGGAAAACGGAGCTCTTGAACCATTATTATTAAGTACCAGTGGTGAACAAATCTCTGTGCTGGTTACTGGGTGGAAAAGCAAGGTGAGCCAAGAGAGGTGGAGGAAAGAAATGGAGCATGGGTGACCAGGATGGAAGAGACAGAGACAGGAATATAGTCAGAGCCTGGTAAAGACATGAACAGAGAGTGGGCACTGAAGGGAGAAAGGACAGAGGCAGGCAAGGAAACAGAGTGAGATAGGAAAAGAAGTGGAGGACATTGGGAAGAAAGAAACAAGAGATGAAGTTCTACCTTCCAGATCTGGCTGGACAACATTTTGAGTTGTGCAAAGCTCTGGCATGGATGTACTTCTTTTTCGTCCCCGTCTAAGAACTGACTGCTCCACCTATCTGGCATTTAGGATGAGTGGTATTAGTTTCAAAAGTCCTTACCTGGAGTTCACAGTGGCTGGGCTTTTCCAGCTGCACCAGAGGGCTCCTGACCACCCCCTCCACTTCCCTGCCACTTTCTCCAGCAGAGCTGTGTCTGATGGGGGAGAGCAGGGACACTCACCTTGGTAAAGTGGACTGACAGAGGGGGATCAGCCTGGCTTGTGGGAAACTGCCACATTATCAAAAACAACTTTGCTTTTATACCGAGAAGAAAAACCACGGCGTGGAAGCCGCAGACCTCTCTCTTCTAATAATCCAATTTTTTTTGATGAGTGTGTGTGCTGATAATCACAGGGTGGGGGGGGTTCTCATAGATTTTTTTCTCTCTCTCTCGCTTTGTTTATTCTTTTCTTATGAGACTTAAACGGAAATTTTGAAATTTTGGGTTTTTTCTTTGCCCTTTACAAGTCATCTGAAAATATGATTTCTTCCCCTCACCACAGAGGTAAAAGGTATCAATGAGATAACAGTGCTCATGAGAAACCACAATTTCTTAAACAAAAGTGTGTAGAGTGAGAAAAAAAAGGGAAAATAACTCAAATCACAAATGCATCCCAAGGCAGGTAGAGACACTATTCTATGTGTGAGATATTTGAGGATCACTGGGTTGAACAGAGAAGGGATCTGAAGCCCGACATGTGGATGGGAAACACCAAAGAAAGAGATGGGGTGGTACTTGGTTTCCAGAGGCTTCATTCTGCTTCAGGCCTCGGTATTTCCTTAGGTAGAATTAATATGATCACCACCATTCAGTATTGCCAAGGGTTGGGAGATCTGGACACTCCTGTAGCCTTTCTTCCCATAGAAGGCAAGAGACATGTACGGCAGTTCATGAAGAAAAAAGTGGGGTGTACTCCCACCACAAATTCACAGAATCAAAGAGTCTCAGAATCACTGGCTCCCAGAATCTGCTGAGTCTCTGAGTGAGGAGGAAAGTATCTTCACACCACATTTCTGCTTGAACACTCTGACCCAGCAGACACCCACCTGGGAACAGTACTAACGGCCCCATATAAATGCATCCAACGTCACAGAGAAGGGCTAGGAGAAGAAAGGCTGGGTATGCAGCTCAGTGGCAGAAGGCTTGCTTAACATGCACAAGGTTATTTCAAACAACAACAACAACACTTACCCAAAGCAGCCCAGGGTCCCTGTCCCTTCAGGAACAATACAACCATAGCCTGATGATTCTAACCTTCTCTCCCCCCCCCACCCCCGACTCTTTGCAACATTCTACTTCGAAAAGCTTGAGTTTCACCCAGTATTGTAGCACCCCAGAGACTGAGGCAGAAGGATAAAGAGTTTAAGGCTGCCTGGGATATATAGCCAGATTCTGTCTCAAAACCCACAAACAACAAAAGGAAAGAAAAGCTCCAGTTAGCAGAGGATTCTAAATAACTGCCATAATTTTTGTAGCCAATATTTATCTAGAATTTTCTGTATTCCAGAAACAGAGCCGAACACTTCTCACAAACAGCTGTGTTCTATCCTCACAGCTTTGAGGCCCCCCTTATCATTACTATATTGCTATTATACCAATGGGGAAAACGGAGGTGAACTTGTCCAAGATCCGAAAGATGAAAAATAGGGGTCCTGAGCACTGGGGTCTGAAGTGCCCAGTTTTTCTGAAGCCAACAGTGTCAAGTTTTAATTTCTAGGTTTCCATGACAGGGAAGTTCTGGAAAGTGGAGACCCTTCTGGAGCTTGATATTTGAGAGGTTTTAAGGTTTTTATTCAAGATTTGGCAGCTGCATGTCCTCCATTTGAACAGACCTTCTCCCTCCAACCACTACTTAACACAGACCAGCCTTCACAGATTTCTCCTGACAAGGTGCAGCTAAGGCTTCCAGCCTTTGGTGTCTTGGCACCGGGTAGAGCTAAGAGTTCCAGGTATCCAACTGCATGCCCACTGCAACCTCTTTGCAAGACTGGCTTCAGGCCTGAGGAAGAGAAAGTAGAAATACGCTTTAATTCATACGATACTAACCCAGGGGCCAATACCCACCCCTTTGCCCTTTCTCTCATTTGCCACTTTTTTCCTTCTCCCTTATCTTCTAAGTCCCCCCCCCCCCACGCAGCACACACAAAAGTGTGTTTCTTCAACATAACTCACCTTTCTGGAAAAGACAAGAATGGAACTGATGGCCTGGCTTTATAAAGACAGGAGGGGAAAAAAGTGAAAAGAAAAAAAACAAGACCTAAAAATATCAGCCAACAACAACAATAAAAAAAAAACCCTCAACCCTCCCTACCATTAGCTCAAAGCAAAACTTTCACTGATTGGGGCTTCTAAGTTGGTGGGACACATCTAAGGCCAAACATGGCCTATGTCGTGCTTGGAAGCCGAGGGAGGTACTGAGGTGAGAGGGAGGGAGGTAGGGAGGTGGGATGAGGTCCTCTTACTTTGGAGGTCTGCAAGAATCCTAGGAGCTTAACAGATGTGGTTGTGTGTGGGAGGAGATAGGGAGGGTTGAAGAGCATACCTAACAGGGTGTCCTGGGCAGCTGACTATGTATAGCCCAAAGTTAATGATCTCCGCTCCCTGTAGACGTCAGCTCAAATAGTCCCTGTATCTTTCTATGTGACTGAGACAATTCTAGTTTCCTGCCCCGGCACACCTGGGTCTTTTTCTTGAATAGGTAACTCATTTTTCTGAGGGTCCATGGTCTGGTCTGCATCCTTCTTTATATCCTTGTGACCATCTCCCTGTTACTGCCACTCTGTGAAAAAGACTGGTCAGAGAGAGGTGGCAGGAAAAGTGAATGAGGGTAAGTGACACAAAGGTTCCCAGGAGGCTACTTGAGTGAGGCCTTGGGTGTGGGAGGGTTGAGGTACAGGATCTCCTCTCCACTCTAACTATCCTGCTCAAGTAGTATTCTGGAGAAGAGGACTGGGAGGGTGAGGAGTTGAAGATGAATGGGTAGGATTTAACAGGCCAGGGGGGAAGTCCCAGGGGAAAGGATCATGGACATGAGGAAGAGAGCCATGGAGAGACCAGCAGAGCTGGGAGGGAGGGGCTGATGTGAACGCCCTGGGGTTAGTGTACTGGATTTATACAGGGTCAGCAAGGAATCTGATGTGGTTGGAGAGAGGTGAGTGAAAGGAAGAGGAGGGGGTAAGGTTGGAGAGGGACTAGTTGGCTTATGCCTTTTACAACATAGGGAAGGCTTGGCTTTTCCTCTAAGTGGAGAAAAAAGCCATAGGAGTGTTGGGAGCAGAGGAGAGCCATTATCCTCAGGACTTAAGAGGATCCCTTAGATTGCTGAGTGTGGAATAGGAGGAGGGAACATGGGATGGAGACCAACCAGGAGGAGACTACTGCAGTAGTCCAGGTGACTGATATTGGTGCTGGTCCTGCTGGTAGAGTGATGGTGCAAAGGTGGATTTGGGATTTTAAAAAATGGTGCGAGAGATGGGGCCCATGCATTTGCTAGGAAGTGATTTTACCACTGAGTTGCACCTAACCATTTTTGTTTTTTTATACAAGGTTACACTTGGAGCCCAGGCCTTGAAATCAGTGATCCTTCTGCCTCAGTCTCCTGGGTGCTGGGATTACAGGCATACACATCACCATATTCTGCTTAGGAAATGCTTTGGATAGATAACCTATAGCAGTTGCTAAAGAATGAGACTCCAAGGCAACACCAGGGCACCTAAAATGGGCAGATAGGATGGAGTTGAGATTACTTTGAACTTTCAGATGAGAAAAAAAGAAAAGTTCTACCTTGCTTAAACTTTAATTATTTCATTATTCTTTTGCTACTTCTAGCTGGGCATATTCCTTTCATGACCCTGGACATGGACTGGAGGAGCAGAGACTGTAGGGGCCAAGGGATGGCCTTCCTGTTAGGGGGTGTTATGAGAGCATTCCCTGAAGCTGGTATATGGCAGATAGTAAGTCCTAATAAGTAAGTTAGTAAGATGGAAGTGGGGGATGTGTGAATGAACATGCTGGCAGAACCTATTCCATTCCCACAGGTGGTGACATCTCAAGGGGAGAATGAAAGGAATTCACCAATGAAAGAACAGATGGTTCAGCACTCTGGGCAGAGGAGATGGTTTCAACAGAGATGGGGAAAGAAAGAGGAGAGAGGAAGCCATTGTGGGGTACAAAGTGTTAAGACGAGCAAGATGGGGGGGCTCTGATTTGAACCTACATTAGCCAGTGTCTTATCAACATGCTCAATCAACTCCTGGTGGCATACTATCAGGGTCAATGTGTGCTAAGTGTAAGTTAGAAAAAGTTAATCTTTCAAAAAGAAGTTGTTTCCTATTTTGTGATTGATTCATGCAATGGTGCCAAGTCCTGAAGAACACCAGTGTTCAGCTGGGGACTCTAAGGAACAATCAAGAGCATCCTTGGCTGGATGCACTATCTACAAAAAGGCTGGGAGGTGTGTGCGGTGGTGAGGCAGGCAGGACACACCCAGTAACTGATGGGAGAGCTGTTTTGCTCTGGTCTCACACTAGGGTACAGTTTAGGCTTTTAGGGGCTCTGGATATTCGTGGGGCCATGGGGAGTCATGGGAGGTTAGGGAGAGGATAAATCCATCCCATAGAGGCCCAGTCTTACTGGCTGACTGATTCTGTTCTTAACCACTCAATAGCTCAGGCTCAGCCTATGCACTTTCTTCCATTTTAACCTACTTATTGGCTACAAATGCTTTCCTTCACACCACCTACATTACTGCCCTTGGTTCTGCTTTCCCACCTAGCCGCTAAAGTCTCCATCCAGCTACATCCTCCAGCTACAGCATTGCTTAATCCCATACTGGCACGGTCCTTTGAGATCTCACAGCCTTTGCCCTGGCTCTCTAGGTCCTTCTCGCTCCCACCTTCACCCCTCACAGGCCCAAGGGCTCTCCTCCCTACAGTCCCACCTCCGTGTCTGCGCACACAGTGCCTTCCAGCCTCCTTTCCCTCTCTGTATTGGCTAGATCCACCCTGTTACCGCCCCTTGAAACCATAGTGCGCGCTCACAAGACTCCCCATTGGCTCGTGGTAACCATTATCGTCATCGTGCCTCTACATCATTCGCGTGCACTTCTCCATTGGCTGTTCTTTTTATTTTTCTTACGTCTCACCGCCTACGCAACCTGCGGATCTCCCAGGTTTTGGACCTCTGGGTTCACTCCCTGCTACCCCCATCGCCCATAGCCATTTCATCTTCCCGCCGCCCACCATGTCGCTGAGCTCACTAACTGTCTGCTGGTTACATCTGCGGTACCGCATAAACCCAACTCCGGCCTTTCCATTGATTCCATGATCACCCCGCCTCCCACACCGCCCACGCTCGGGCATCCTCATTGGACGCTAGCTTCTCCTGCTCGTCAGTCACTGTACGTCACTCCCGTGTGGCTGTCCATTGGCTGCTGGCTGTACCTGTCTTCATCTCACCGCCCACGCTCCACCGGAGCCCCGCCTCCCAGCTCTGGCTTTCCCATTGGCTGCCCGCCTTTTCAGGCCCTGCCCCCTCCGGTCCCACCGCCGGTGCCGTCGGTGCCGCCGCCGCCGCCGATATGGCGCGCACGGCCCCTGTGGAGCCACCGCTGCGGCATCCCGCGCCCCCGTCGCCGGCTGCGGGAGAGCCCCGCGCCTCGGTTGAGGCGGCGGTGGCCCCGCGGAGGGTGCTGTTCGCTGACGAAGCCCTGGGGCTGCCTCTGGCGCAGCTACGCCGCTACCGGCCGTGGGGCGGGCCCGGGGCGGGCAAGATGGAGGCGGCGACCGGGCAAGATGGCGGCGGCGGCGGGGCTGATGAGGACGACGATGGCGAGGATGGGGATGAAGGGGAGGAGGAAGAGGAGACTTGTCCCGATCCCTCGCCGCTATGCCCCGTTCCCGCTGGCGGGGGGTTTTACCTGGTGCCCACATTTTCGTTGCCACCCGCGCCGGGCCGTCTGGAGCGGTTGGGGCGAGTGATGGTGGAGCTGGAGGCGCTGCTGCCGCCTCCTGGAGCGGTTCCCGGGGGTTCCGGGGTGTGGGTGCCTGGGGGGCGCCCACCAGTGGTGCGCGGGTTGGTGCGCGTGCTGAACCGCTCCTTCGAGAAGGCAGTGCACGTGCGGGTCTCACACGACGGCTGGGCTACCTTCTGTGACCACCCGGCGCGCTATGTCCCACGCAGCCCCCCCGGGGCAGGAGTGGGAGGAACAGGAGCAGGCGATCCCCTCCTGGATATGGGTCTAGGCCTGGGCCCTGTCCAGATGTCTGCCTCCTCACCCGACGACGGTGGCTGCACTGACCGCTTTGCCTTCCAGCTGCCCTTTCCTGAGGGCGCGGGTGATGGGGCCCGCCTTGACTTCGTGGTGCGCTATGAGACCCCTGAGGGCACTTTCTGGGCCAACAACCATGGCCGCAACTACACTGTCCTGCTCCGGATCGCACCCTCTCCCACACCCACTGATGCCGAAGGGCTGCCCCAGCAGCTGCAGCAGCTGGAGCCACAGCCTGAGTGCCAGGGTCCTGTGGAGGCTGAGGCCAGGCAGCTGAAGAGCTGCATGAAGCCGGTGAGGCGCAGGTAATGTCTGCCAGCGCCACCTCCGCCAATGCAGGGCTGGAGGTAGAATTGAGGACAAGCACCCCATCCCAGGAGTCCCCCAGAACTGCTCCCCTGGACAGGCAGAAGGGTGCATTAGGTCACAGAGTAGTGGAGGCCAAACATGTGCTAGGCACTGTTTTAAATACTGGGGTATCATCCATTTATTGAGTTACACTATAAATCCCTGAACAAGACAGACGCCTTCCCTGCCCTCAACCATCATTCAAGACTCCTGTGGAAAACAGTATGAAAAAAAACATGCAGATAAAATAAATAGGGTTAAGGGTTAGTGCTCAGAGGTGAAGAAAATAAGGCTGTGGAGGGAGTGGCTGCTGTAGATGTGTGAGGGTGAGCTCCTGTGGAGATAGTCCCAGAAGAGGTATGGAAGAGCAAGCTGGTAGTGAGTGGAACAGGTAGGGCTTTCCCAAAGGAGGTGGCATTTTAAACCGAGTCTTGAGTAGTATGGTGCAGTGGTGTACACACACGAAAGGCAGATGTTGTAGGTAGTGGGAACGGCGAGTTCCTGAGACGTTATGAGTTCGGTGAGAATGACAGACAGCGTGCTGGTGTGGACAGAGCATGCGGTGTGGTGGCGCGGACCAAGGGTCTCCCAGTGTGGGGAGCAGAATTTGATTCCTATCTGACATAGCAGGAAGTCAGAGTTACAGAGGTAGAGAAACTGGTTGAGGAAGTGGTGGTACCTGGCTTTTTAGTTTCAACCATTTCTGGCCTTGAAGTCTGCACCTTTGTTGGTTTACTGTTCTTCTCCTAATCTGAGGCTTCCTGTAGAGGTGAGGGGCTGAGGCTGTATTCTCACATGGGAGCATTAGCTTTGGCAGAGGCAGAAGCAGATGAGAAGCGAACTTGAAACTCATGTCTTTCTCTTTTTTTTTGCACACCTTATAATAAACTTCACGAGCTGGGAGGGAGAACCATTTAGAACCCAGGGCTTTAGGTTTTTCAAGGGCAACAGCTAGGCCTGATTGTTTTTGTGGTCATGCAGGTGATGTCTGTGGTCAGTTAGATTCTGTAGGAAACACATTTTCCTCCTCCTCTGAGGACTGGAAATGGGAATGGGAGGTTGTTCTTTTGATGCTTGGAAGCTGCATGATGGAGCAGGGTATTGTGGGGCTCTGCTTGTTGTGGTAAGGGCTTAGGCTGTGAATGGCTTTGAAAGGTTTAGCTCTTAGCTGACGGGCCTTGAAGCTTTAAGAACTTGAATTGTGCCGACAGATCACCTGGGTTCAGAGCCTAGGCCTGCCAGTTTCTAGTGTTGCGACCCTGACCAAGTCTTAACTGCATTGTGCCATAGATAACTAATCTGTGAAATAGGTAATTATGGCACGTAGTGCACAGGATGAGTAAAAGCTCTCAGGGTTGAGCCTGGTTCAAAGGAGTGTGGTAGCAGTGTTAATTAGCGTTAATGTTTAGATGCTTGTGCAGTCTATGGATTCCCTTCCCAAACTCAGCTTCATTGTATGGTCTTATTTCAGTTTCCTCATTTGTCAGAGATGAATGACTTTAATATTGTGTGGTTGAATTGGATGCAGCAACTGTAGGCAAGGTAACTGAGGCATAAATAGCTGTAAAAGGTGTGGTGGTCAGCATTTATTTAGAAAGAGTAGTAGGTGCATTGTCTTCTGGAGGCCAGCCAAACGTGCTGTCTGTTGTATTTCTAGTTAACAGGAATTCCAAGTTAATGGGGAAGTGGGGAGCTCAGGTGTTCCAGCTTGCTCAAAATCACTCAGCTAGTGAATGGCAACACCAGGGAGGAAATGTTAGGGACGCTGGTTTAAAAGCAAATTCTGGATTTACTGTTGGTGTTCTTAGCTCGTCATTTATTTTCCTTGTACCTGTTACGTGTGCTTTATGTCTTATTGAGGTATTCCAAAATGGAGTGTACTGATTTTGAGTGCGTGGCTTGGAAGATTTATACATATGTATGCACTTCTGTAACCACCACCCAGATGAACAGACCAAACAGTTCCAGTGCCCCCCCCCCCCCAGTCACCTTCATTTCAGTCACTTCTCATTCCAGTTGGCAGTTGTGGGAGACCTGTCTGTAAGATATGACAGTTTGGGTACTGAAGTTTGGTCATTTTTGAGAGTGTGAAAGGAAGGGAAGAGACAGATCAAAACCTTGCCAGGCCAACGTGGGTGGAGAGGGTGTTTTTCTTTTAAAATACATGGGTGGTTTTAAGGAGAAATTGAAGTAGTTCATTTAGACAATTGTTTTGGTAGCTGGCCCAATGTTTGTGGTTCCCAGCGTGACTTGAGATGTTATTTTAAGTGGGCAGATGGCTTTTTGATAGCTTCCTTATCTTTTGATCTCAGCTCTTGCAAAGGGGAGGCTGGTGTGCACTGCAAGATCATCAATAAGGTTTTCTTTGTAGGTCGGTGGCTTTCTTAGCAAGTACATTTCAGCTTATTATTGTTTTAAGGCCTGCATGCTGTTGCCGATTTGAAGCGCTGCTGAAGAACAGCTACTCACTGTGATCTAGCCCTCTGGGGAAATGGTGGTGGACCTCAGGGGATACCCTGTTTTTTTTTTTTTTTTTATCTGTGGGAGGCCTGCTGTAAAAGGGCTTCAGAAATGTTGGCTGCAGGCCCACTGTGCAGCTGGGCCTTGTCAGGTGGGGCCAGGAAAGATGTTTGGCAGCCACAAGGATATAGTCCAGAGACTCAAATGGTTGCTTTCTTTGGGTTGCAGGACCAGGTTTTCATTACTAATTAGGTTTAAAGATAATCCATCAGCAGCATTTTTTGTAGGGCCTGTTATGTGTTGAGCACAGAGGAAAAGAAACAGACCGGTTCTAAGATACTTAAGGGTTTGTGGTAGAGCCAGGTGGCAAGGCATATGTGAGGCCTTACCAACTGACACATAGCTGAGCCCCTTTTCTAGGCTAGGCACTTTGCTGAGTATTTTTGTGTAGTCTCATTTCTTTTCAACAGTGATTTCTGTGAGCTAGATTGCTTTTGATCCCTCTTTTTTGGGTGAGCGAAAAGGTTTTGAGTCCTCAGTGTTTGGATTGATATGGGAAGGAGCCCTTCTTGTCTGTCTATGCTTTACACTCTGAGGAAGTATCCTGTTCCTCTTAAAAAGAAAGATCAACAAAAATCTGAGTGACCCTTAAGCAGCTTAAAAACTGTTCCCCAGTTCGGCTTCTGCTAGCATCTAGTCTTGCTTTCTGTTGGTTTCTGTTCCTGGGCTCTTGTCGCCATATCCCTTCTCTTGCTCTGTTTGCTTTGGGGTCATTGCTCATACTGTTTTTACTTCACCAAGAATGTGTGTCCTATACCCCTCAAATTCTCCTTATGATAAGTAGACCCCTCAGTTCTAAGAGGGTTTCCTCAGGAGTTTGTACAGCCTAACCTCTTTAATTCCCCAGTTTTATTCATTGCATGGATCAGTGCAGGCAAGTCAAGTTGCAGAATGCCACATAGCCTAGCACATGAGCCTCATGTTCTGGACCATGTTACATCCTACCCTGTAATCCTGTGTGTCCTTTGATGGCTTGGCTTCTCTTTCCTGGGATCCTTTCAAGTGTTCTTTACCTTTAGACTTTGCCTTTTGTGTCTTCAAACATAGTAGAAGCCATAAGAGTGGAACTTAGGGCCCCCATATCTGAACACTGACACCCCGCTACATTATATGTGAGGAGGGGTCCCTTGTTCACATCTTAAGCCAGTCCCTGTTCTTTGTTCCAGAGCTTCATTTTCTGCAATTTGCTCCAGAATCTGAGATCATAAGTCCCATTTCTGTCTTGTCAGGCTTTTTTTTCCCTATCCCTCTCACCTGATCCTCTATTGACTTAGGCTCAGGCCAGGGTCTGTCTTAATTACCTAGCCAACTTGCCCTTTGCTTCTGGTCAGTACCTGATGATCACCCTTGTCCCCTTCACCTGAAGAGTCAGCAACACTTGCTTTGTCCACCTGCTTACCCTACATGTTTATTAGTCCCTGGCTTTGGGCAGACCAAGAGGGTTTGTGGCTTGCTTCTTGAAATGGCTGACTACTCCTACTTGGCGGTTGCCTCTTTCCCTGTCCTTGGGACCAGGTCTACTAGTTTTCCTCAAAATCTCTAGGCCTTCTCTTTCTCCTTGTTCTTTCAATCTCAGCTACCAAACTTGGTGTCTCCACTTGCCTGAACCCTTAGGTTTCTCAGGCTTAACTGTCTCCCACACAGTGCTCCCAAACAACCTCTTATTCCCTGGCCACACATACCCCTTATTTGTTTTCTAAGCATCCTTAAGCCCTTGCTCATTCTAGTCTGTGCCAGGTCCTAGTGTTCTAGCATGTTCCTTTCCTAAAGGGACTGACTTCACTGTGTAGTGAGCCATTTATTAGGGGATTATTGGGTGACTTGCAATGCTAGACTGTAAGCTCCGTGAGGGGTAGGGACATGCTCTGCATTGGTGACCACTGTATTCGCACAGGCCTGCCTTGGTGCATGGCACTTAGTAGGTGCTCAATAAATATTTGTTGCAATAATGAGTTTGAGTATTTTTTCAAATGTCTCCACATCAAATTCTAAATGTCATAGTTTGGTTTGCCCACTAGTGTATCTCCTGTCACTATCCGTGATGCACAGCAAGGCCTCAGTGGGTTGTAGGAGTACCTGTAACTGAATGGGTAGCTGAGTTGGCAGCCTCATGGAAATGAAAACAATTAGAACTGAAACAGGGTGGGTTAGGGATCATCTAAGTTGTGTGGAGAGAGGATTTCATGTGAAAGTGGTGTCCCTTTGTTCGAAAGAAAACTGGTAGGGCACTGTCTGAAGGCTGTGGGCTGGATGGAGGCTGCACACCTAAGTGGTGGAGCAGGGATCTGAGCCTGTGTACCCTGCTGGTGCTCCAGTTTAGAACTGCCGCACGAGGCTGGCTGATAGATCCCACCAGATGGCCATGGCTGGACAAGTGGTTTTCTTTTTCAGAGCCTTGGTTTCAGAAAGCCTCAGTTGCTTTCAGAAAGAAATTGTTTTAAGCACTTTATTGGTGCATTTCATGTTTCCTCAGTCCATTCAGCGACTCGCAGAAGTATTACCATTGTCTCTTCCTTATGGACAAAGAGACCTGGGCACAAGAGGTTAGGTAGTTTGCTCCAGGTCACAGAGCTGGTATGTGGTAGAGCTGGGATTATTCAGCATTGCATTTTCTGGCCATTTATTGAGATGCAAAATCAGCTTGCTAGCTTCCAACATAAATCGAGAAATGGTGTAGGAGATAGCACAGTACATTATGACATTCAGTGGAGGTAAGTATTGATTTGAAGAGCAACTGTTTCAGTTCTCTGTGTATGTATTTCCTTGTGTGAATGTGCTGGGTTATGTGGTAAAATGGTTCTCTCATCCTGGGCTGTGGCCATGGAAGTGAACTGTCAGTGAGATAACAAGCCAGAGGGCATGGTGAACTGCTGCACAGTGCACAAGTCTAGGAGAGGCCAGAGCCCTACCTAACTTAGTGGATTTTATGGCCTCCTCACCCTGCTTTTCCCCCAAATCACATGGCTTAGGTTGACCAGAATTCCAAGTATCTTGGAGCAACTTTCTGAAACCACCTACCCCCAGGTAGCATCATCAGGTTGTTTCCATGGGAGCTGGGTTCTGCTGCTTCCCTTTGGGGTTCAGCACATGACCTGTGTTGGGCAAGCCAATTTCTTTGAAACTTGGAGTGCTGGGAGTGCTCCCAGAGGACCCAGATGACGGTAGTGGCAGGGAGATATGACAGAATGTACTTTGTATTTCTCTTTGGGGCTTGTTAGTCCTTTCCTCCTTCATTCTTTATCCCTGGTAACTCATCTTTATGTTCTGTGTTGGCTGGCATGGGCCAGGGCCATTGCCACCACTTTCTAAAGTCTCACCCCCTGGTCTCCAGGTCTCACCCCCTGGTCTCCAGGTACTGTCTGAAGTCAAGCAGCCATTGAGTTTAATGGCAGGAAGAATTTTCACACCCAGTAGAGTGGTCCATTCTAGGTAATATGGGCTTGACTGGTTCACAATACTCAAATAAGGCATGCCAAGACATCCCCAGCAGTGTGTGTCCTGGGCCACTGTGTGGTCACTGCCCTTGAGAGATGCCACATGGCATTTGTGGGACTGGTGCCAAAAGAGCAGGTTTCATTCTTGAAAATTAACAGGCACACGGTATATACAGTTTTGTTCTTAATCTCCCTCTCTATTTTTCTAAGAACTGTTACTGATCAGTGACTCAGTATACACTTAACTCTCACTCTCTTTCCTCAGTTACAACTGCTTCCAAGTTTCTACTGTGAAAGACAGTTCAAAGGTCACACACTCACACACACACTTGCCTACTGTTTGAGATGCTGTCTTCACAGTGGGGCTCTTTTTTGGATGTTACAAATGTGGGGTGTAGTTAGTGGGTATAGAGACAGTTCCTTGAATCTTAGTTTCTACGTTTGGAGGAAGAAAGGGTTGCTGTCTTGAAGGATACGTGTCTTTTCAAATGACTTTGATGTAGCAACAAAAAGGCCCACAATGGAGGAGATAAGCAACAACTGCCCTTGCCTCCTGCTTTTCTTTCCAACTCTTTGAGGTTGGGAAAACAACTTGCTTGCTTCTGCTAATGTGGATCTTGAGTTGGGCTGATATTTGGATGGCTTCAGCTACAGAAGAGGTGTGGCGGCTGAAGAACTTTTGGAATTTCTTTCTCTTTCTTCATCTGATTAGAAGTCTCTTTCCTGCTAGTGAGTGCTTCTTGAGTTCTCTTTTCACTCACGTCTATGACTTAACAGAAGCTTGGTTGTCATACATGTCAGGATTGAGCTGGATTCCATGGCAGGTTTGTGTAGGCCTGCCCCTGGGAGCAAGGGCTAGCTTTCTGTCCAATTGGGAGTGTTCTTGAAGAGTTTTATTTTAGGAGATCCCAAAAAGATGATTTTTTGTTTCGTTTTTTGAGAGAGGGTTTCACTCTGTAACCTTGGCTGTCCCCAGAACTCTGTAGACCAGGCTAGCCTTGAACTCACAGAGATCTGCCTACCTCTGCCTCCCGAGTGCTGAGATTAAAGGTGTGTGCTGCTTCCACCCAGCTTCAAAAAGATGACTAAGAAAAAAAAGTTATCTCTGCCAGGTAGAAGTCATATGGGGTTATAGATTCAAAGGCCTCAATATCAGATCCACTGAAGAGACACAGGTTCAGGACTACAGTGGTTTTTCCTGCATCTTCCTTTTCATCTGTGTTCTGTGGAAGTTGCTGGCTGGGCTCCTAGAGGCACCTGCCCCAGGCTTTATGATACTCAGACTGAAACAACTCTGGTGGGATGCATGGGCCCCTAGACTACAGAGGAAGACTTAGTGGCCCTTTCAAAGATTTGAAACTCGCCAGGCATGGTGGCACACGCCATTAATCCCAGCACTTGGGAGGCAGAGGCAAGTGGATCTCTGTGAGTTCGAGGCCAGCCTGGTCTACAAAGTGAGTTCTAAGATAGACAGGGCTGTTACACAGAGAAACCCTGTCTGGAAAAACCAAAACACCAAAGATTCGAAACTCTAAGTCCTTATATGTAGTTAAAGCTTCTTCCTCCAAACTGCTGATAAAAGGTTCTTGTAGCCACTCTCTGGTAGTAGTCAAGCCATACATACCATGGAAGTGTAGAAATGGTGAATATGTGAATAAAGGGCAGGTGAAGAAAAGCCTTCATGAAAGGGAGGGAGGGAATATATATGACTGTTAGTGGTTCTTCCCTCTATTTCTGGATAAGGCCGAATGAAGATTGGGTTGGGTACAGTCACATGGTCTCTTATTCAAACAGCATCAGCATGTTGTTAAAAATCTGGGTTTTGATCCTGCCTGTACGATCTTGAGTCAGTTCCTTAGCCTCTGCTTCACCATCCATAAGGTGGGGATAGTAGGACTGCCCCCACTTCAAAGGATTTAGAAGTGCCTTTCTCACAGTCACCACAAGGATTAAATTGGTACATGTGAGACCTGTAGACCATTGGCTAACACCGCACTACCGTGCATAGACCTGCTAGTGATATTTTGGTTCTGTGAAGGTAATTCTGATTAGGTGTTTTCTCAAAGTTGCAACTTTTTTTTAAATAAGTGTCATCAGTGTCCTGTCACCTCGAAGGAAGAAAAAGTTGTGATTGTTTTAGCTTCCCTCGGGTCTCTAAATCCTGTACTCATTGCTCTTGTAATCATTGCTTCCTCCATTTTCCTTATTTGTAGACATTTGACACACATACGTAAGACTAAGAACAGTGATTGCTCCGTGATTAAGTCCCATTCCTGGTAGGATCTGCCTGAAATAGTTGATGTTTGCCACTTCGGAATCTAACTTGGCTGGCAGAGGAACCGTCAGTCAGACCAATAGATTTTTCCTATTGATTTAGCTACTGCTCTGTTTCAGGCCAGATATCTGGCTTCAGTTCTTATTACTCTGGACTCCCCTGTGCTCTGCTCTGTATGTTGCTTGCAAGGAGGTGATGGGTCCTGGAAGGCTGGTATGGGGACCAAGGAGGAATGGAGTCCAGGACAACAGGCCTTTCTGACTTCCTTCCCATTCTCCGTTTGCCGTCCCTCCTCCCCTCTGCTGCTTCCTGTGTCCCTCAGTCTTTTCTGTTTGTCCTTTGCTAAAAACTGGCTTCTGTGATTGTCAGGAACAAACTCTATATATGTGACTCAGAACTGCCTGTTGATATTTGGTTTGTAGCCATGAAATAAAAGAAACAAACTAGGTACTCAGTAGGAAGGGGATGGCTCCACAGATAATGTCAAGACCATTTGATAGGTGCACAAAACAGCCGTTTTTCAATGTTTGCAAAAGTCTATAATGATGTTTCTTACCGTTTAATGGACACAGCCAGCTGTGAAAGTATGTTTGCAGAATGTAAATGGTTTCAGGGAATGTCTGGAATGAAATTTTCTGAATAGTAACAGTGGTTGCCTCTGGCTCCCATGTGCTTGTTTTGTTTTCTTTCATCTGTATGTTTTTCTGTATTTTGTAAAATTTCTACCGTGAGTGTGTAGGAGTTTTATGATCAGGGGAACAAACAGCAGCTGGTAGGTGAAGATAGGTCACCACAGAGGCCCAGAAGGTGCCCATGGGTTGCAGAACTGACCTCTGAGTATACCAGATTTATGTGCTGTCTCCTCTTCCCCACAGGCCTCTTGAGGAAGAGCCGAGAATGAAGAACATGGATGATAGTACACTAGTAGGTAAGCATCTGACTGCCTTTGAGGGTTCTAGCCTTTTCAATCCCTTTGTTCCATGGGGCCGGGGCTGGAACCCAGGGACCATGTGTGCTAGGCAAATGCTCTGCTACACTACTGAGATATTTTCCTCTAACCTTTCTTAGTGGCCTTTTACCATTTCTCTCTCCCTTGTTGCTATAAAAAGGAAAAGGTCACCTCTTCCTTAGACTGTCATAGAAAGCTTCCAATGCAAACTTCCAGTTAGTAAATGAGCAGAATTAGGCTGCTTGTATACCTGTCTTGCTTCAGCATTGCCCTTCTTTCTGGCAGAACATCCTGATGTTCAAGAGTCACTGGGTCCCCTGGTGGCTCCTACCCCTCTCCGTCCATGGCCCCAGATGACACTTCAGGTGAGCAGGCCTTTGTAACCTTGGTATGAACAGCCACAACTGGACCTACTGATGGAGCTGATGAGATCTTGCCTAGCCTAGATATGGGGATGGTGGTAGGGGTGATATCCCAAGACCCAGAATTTGATGGTGGTAAGGGAAGGATAAAAATATTTACTTGGGTTTACTTGTTAATTAGCAAACATTTAGGAAATGCTTGTTCTGTGTTAAAGACACTGGAAACCCAACACAAGTGACATCTGTATGGGCATTACATGTTAGGGCAGAGACATAATGAAATAATAGATATTTTAGATGAAGGTGAATGCTTTGGTAAAATGGAGGGAGGGAGGGGGGTAATGGAGGTAGGGGCCTGAGAGGTGAGACTTGAGAGAAATTTGAAGGTGTGAGAATGAGCCCCATGACTAATGGGGAAAAGAGTTTTCCAGGCAAGTACTAAGTTCCTAAGGTGGGGCCTCCCTCAACTACTGTATGTTAGAAACAAGAAGACTTTTATGATGGGAGCAGACTGCAAAGTGGAGAGGGAGGACATGAGGGGTAAGCTCAGGGAAGCAGCAGGGAGCAGATTGGGTGGGGCCATGGGGACCAAGGTGAGGACTTAGGCATTTTTACTCTTACTGAGGAGGAGTCAAGGGAGAGAGGAGGAATGTGACCTGCTGTGGGACACTGTTGGAGGAGGGTGGAAATAGGGGCACCAGGGAGGAGGAAGCTATGAACCATAATGCTGTTGGCAGGGGAGGAGAAGACATTTAAAATGTGTGTGTTTTAACTTTTGTTAATAGAAATTTAAAGGTAAAAGTCTATATAAAAGTAAAGAGACTAATATAACGAACTCGCATTGCCTAGCTTCAATACATACTGGCTTGTGTCAATTCCTACTTTATAGTGTAGCCCTTTCCCTTCCCATTTCCTATGGGATTATTTTGGAAAAAAACATCAGACAGCATTCAGTTCATGAATTCTATAGTTTTTTTCTCAGAAAGATAATCATAAAACAAAACAAAACAAAACAAAACACCCCAATGATCATACCATAATCACATCTCTGAAAGTTAATAGTATTCCCTCATATCATCAGTGTAGTAGCCTTGGCTGTTCTGGAACTCACTCTGTAGACCAGGCTGGCCTCGAGTGCTGGGATTAAAGGCATGTGCTGTTACCACCACCACCACCAGGCTGATATATTGTATTTCATCAATATGTCTCTTTTTATTATCCCCCAGTTTCTTAGTTGCAGTTCCTTTATGACAGCCTGTTTGTCACATAGAGTGTCACAGAATCTGAGTTTGGCTGATGACATTCATGTGGAAACACATTTCTTATGCTATTTTTAAAAATTAAATTACATTTATTTATGCTGAGCATGGTGGTACTCGCCTTTAATCCCAGCACTTGGGAGGCAGAGGCAGGCGGATCTCTGTGAGTTCGAGGCCAGCCTGGTCTACAGAGTGAGACCAGGACAGCCAGGCCTACATAGAGAAACCTTGACTTGAAAACTCAAAAAATTACATTTATTTATTGATTATGTGTGTATTTGTGTTTATGTGCACAAGTGTGTGCATGTCACGGTGTGTGTGTGTGTGTGTGTGTGTGTGTGTGTGTGTGTTGAGGTCAAGGAAAAACTGGTGCAAGTTAGTTTTCTCCTTCTGCTGTGTTGGTCCTGGGAATCAGACTCAGACTGTCAGGCTTGGTGGCAAGTGCCCCTACCTAGTGAGCCATCTCACTGGCCCACTTACTCTTTTCACTAATTCATTAGTCTTATTTACTTTAGTGTTTTATTAAATTTACTAAACCATTAATTTTTCTAAATATATTTGTTAAATGTTGTCTACCATCATGAAATTGACTTACACAGAGCTAATTCCATTAAGTTATATTAAATTCTATCATTCTACTTTTATTGGCTGGACTTTTTCCTCTAAAGAAAATTATTGTGTGTGTGTGTGGTCTAGTTTGTACAGAAAAGTGGTGTAAATCCTTAATCTCCTTCTGATTTGTCAATATTTATTAAAATATGGTCTTTTCCAAAGGTCATTAAAGGAGTTTTAGTTTTGGTGTGTCACTCATGGATTCCAAACATATTTATTGACTTTGAATCCACTGCATTCATTTATTTCAATGCTTACAATGAAGTATTTCTGGCCAGGACGGGTTTTTTTCTTATTGTCTCCTTTAACCTATTAACATTTCCCATCATTCTGTGAACCTGTTCTCACATCATGCTATGACAATGTATTATAGTCTTTGCCTGCTCTAAACCTGGAGAACACTGTATCATTAAGAAGCCTTGCTTCCTTTCAGTGGAGAATCATGTCTAGAGTCTCAGCTAGGAGCTCAGTATGACTGTTGCTGCTAGAGTGAGCATTGTTTTCAAAGACAATTAAGAAATAAATATTAACATGTTTTGCATTTATTTGTATGTGTGTGTATGTGTGTGGTGTGTGGTATGTGGTTTGTGTGTGGGGTGTGTGTGTGTGGTGTGTGTGGTGTGTGTGGAGGGTGTGTGGTGTGTGGTTGTGTGCGGTGTGTGTGTGTGTGTGTGTGTGTGTGTGTGTGTGTGTGTCTGTGTGTAGGTCAGAGCACAGCTTGTCTGTTCTTTGGTTCTTTCCTTTCCAACACATGGGTCCCGGGATCAAGTTCAGGTCATCAAGTTTGGCAGCAAGTTCTGTTCCTCTCTGAACCATCCTGTCAGCCCAGAAATCAATGTTTTTTTAAGGAGAGAATTCATGTTACTGACAGTTACCCACTGAGTACTGATGCCCAGGGAATCACTTAGCAGGATCACCTGCAGAAAGAAGTCACTGTATACTTGCTCAAGCTTTGCTCTTTGCACATACATGACCAAGTCTTCAGTGATTAGAGAATTATGTGGGGTTCTTTAACATATTGTTGCCTGGGAAACTCTAGGGACCGGGTGTGGGCTGTACCACTTCTTACTGTCTCTTCTTGTTCCCTCCTCTCTTCTACTTTCTCTTCCCGTCCACATAATGTAAGCAGGTTTCTGAAGTTACAGTGGCCAGCAACCTTCAAGAAGAAGGTGACATCTCCAGAAGCAATCCGCCTGTGGCTTTTACAGAGGTCCTCCAGGCACCAGCCATCAGGATTCCCCCATCTATCCGTGGCCTAGGTGGCCCCCCCAAGGACCAGGCCTCAGGGCCTGATGCAAGTGATAGAGCCACTGGCCTCTTCCTGGAACCCACTCATCAACAGGTGGAGGCTTCGTGGGAAAGTGGAGGGGGTCGAAAGGCCCCCATGGTGGGGGCTATGTCAGCTGAGCCCACTGGGGGTCTGGAGATTGTCAGTGGGTTGGACGAGTTGCTTGGTGAAGACACCATTGACCAGGAGTTGGAGCAGCTCTACCTGTCTCACCTGAGCCGCTTGCGGGCTGCTGTGGCTGAAGGAGATGGCGGGGAGGGCTCTACAGATGGGGGCACATCCCCCAGCCACCCCCTGGGCATCCTCACGGACCGTGACCTGATCTTGAAGTGGCCTGGCCCTGAGAGGGCCCTGAACAGTGCCCTGGCCGAGGAGATCACAATGCACTATGCGCGCCTGGGGTGTGGCGTGGAGCTCATCAAGGACACTGAGGACCCTGATGATGAGGGGGAGGGTGAAGAGGAGCCCTCCATCACTCCTTCTAGCCCTGAAGGAGACAGCCCTAAGGAATCACCTCCAGAAATCCTTTCTGGGGACCGCTCTGTTGTAGCTACTATGGGAGATGTGTGGCTTCCATGGGTTGAGGGCTCTAGATGCGACAGTCCTGTGGTTCTGGGAACACAGGATCAGTTCACTGAGAATTTGGAGAAAGGGATGGGCAAGGACATCAACTCTTTGCACATGAATAAGGCCATAGTTGGGGTGAGCAGCTCCCTTGGGGAGGCAGGGACAGACACCCAGATGGAGGTTCCTACTGAATGGGAAGGCAGCTCGATACCTATTTCTGATCAAGACCCTGCTGTATGTGTTCTGCCAGAGCAGAGTCCTGCCCTTCTTGATTCCACAGGGACTGAAGTCTGTGTTTCTAGTGTAGCCAACCCTCATGTGAACTCCCAAGATAAAGAAGGTGGAAGCCTAAGTCTTGAGCCCCCAAAGAGATCTCCCATGCCAGCAGCCCCTGCAGAATGCGTGTGTGGGTTGGCTCCTCAGCTACGGGGGCCCTTGACCCAAACTCTGGGTGTCCTGGCTGGGCTAGTCGTGGTCCCTGTGGCTTTGAACAGTGGTATGTTCCTTCTGGTGCTTGTCCTGTGCCTCTCTCTGGCCTGGTTCTTGTAGGGGCTGCCTGTAGGATGAGCAGCAGCAGGTGTCCTCCTCTCTGGGTCTGGAGATTTATAGTCCCTTTGTCACCCCAGAGAGTTGAGATGAGATCTGTGGCCTGTGTAGTGAGAGT
The DNA here is from genome assembly GCA_907164525.1 of Lophiomys imhausi. Taxonomy (NCBI): domain Eukaryota; kingdom Metazoa; phylum Chordata; class Mammalia; order Rodentia; family Muridae; genus Lophiomys; species Lophiomys imhausi. The sequence goes on from CAJQZJ010032807.1 coordinate 6,255,830, forward strand.
CTTTGGTCCTTTGATTTCTGAGACTGTGCAACTGGAGAGGGGCTGTCTGAGCTCTCCCATCAGCACCAGGCTTCCTGCAGTAGTACTTGTGGAGTGGAACAGAGTGGTGGATGGTGTGAGAAATGTTAGAATGGAACCAGGCATGCCCCCCCAACCCATCCCCAAGCCTGTATTTATTTTTGTATAATTCTCTGGATGAGGGAGAGTGGTCATGAGCTGGTCTTGGGGCACAATTTACCCAGATATATATATATATATTAACAGCCAACATGTGCAACCTGCTGGAGCTTTATTTTTAATTTAATTTATATAGAGTACCTATTATTATATGCCACAATAGAGCTCTATGAGAAATGATCTGTCCTGCTGTGCTGGTCTCCTGTTTGGGCCTGAGTGTGTAGGGTGGTCACATTCTGGGGAATGGCCATGGTCCATGGTGGGTGTGGAAGTGGCTATGGTGATGCGTACTGCTGCCTCCTCAATGTGTCCTGGAGGATCTGTATCTCTTTGCCTTGTGGTCCTAATATATGTGGTCCTTTGGTCGTGCATATTTTGTCTGTGGGAGCCTGTGTCTGTGTATATGGGTGGTTGTGGGAGCCAAGAGGAAGAATATTGGCCACACGAGGTTTTGGTGTTAGTCATGTGGCTGCAATGGTGGCTGTGGTCAGCTGTAGATATGGAGACATGGATTCGCCACAAGGTTTTGAGGTTACTGAAAAAAGCAATTTTTAACACCAGCAGGGAGCCCCCCTCAAACCCCCAAATGGGGAAGGCCCCAGAAAGGAATTAAATGTACTGTGAAAACTTTGTATCAGAATTGTTGTCCACAGACACTGCATTTCTACTCCAAACAGGAAACTCAGAAGCTTTGAAAGAAAGGCTAGATACATTTATTGCATGCAAATAAAAACTCTTGGCATAGCAAAATAAAACACAATATATTTATTTACTTCCCTTTACAGCAAAACTTAAAAAACATGGTAATTGTTTTGGTGGTTTATTTATTTATGGAGCAGTGTCTCAGACTGGCTGGGAACTGACCATCATCCTGATGCAGCCTCCTAGCAGTGGGATTATGGGTATGTGTGTCAGCAGGTATCTACTGGTACAGCGAAACCTCCTAAAGGAAGTGTTACAACAGCTTTTCCCATTTTTTCTATTCCTCCAATACCCCATGCCTTTCTGAAACAACTCCAGTCTACTGTATTTGGGGGCAACAACTTAAAAAGTGATGCTGGTGTTTCAACAACAGTCAAGCCCCATATCGTATCTTCCATGGCCTCCTGGCAGCAAGTGATCACCTCTATTCCCAGCCTTTTCTTCACTTGGTTTCCAGGATGCCACACTCTCCTAGTTTCTTCCAGTTCACCCTGACTATTTTAGAACAGTGCCCACCAATTCCGTTTGCCCAGTAAATGACCATTGGATGAAACACACAATGGAACATGCATGCATACAAGGAAATACAGAGACGTGTGGCTACAATCTCAGTTTAGCTTCACAAATGTTGGCCGACTGACCACCTCTTCTCTGCTCTGTGGGCACAGAGTGAGGAGCTCACAGTCCAGTGGGGGTGAGAGAGACAGAGAAGAAATCCTTGTGTTGCATGCTCAGTACACTAACAGTGTTAAGTGTTAACCAGCTGAAGAAGCCCAGGACAGGTTTTAGCGTAGTCAGGAACTCTGGAAGTCTTGTAGGACATGGTACCTGGCCTGAGTTCACAAAAGTGAGAAAGAGTCCAGCAGATAGGGAGAAGACCAGTCAGAACGAATAGCCTTGTGCTTTGAAAGCAAAATCAGCCAGTGGGAAATTCAACACAACTGCTATCAAGGATTTTTCCCCCAAGACAGGGTTTCTCTATGTATTCCTGGCTATACAGGAACTCATAGAGAGATTAAAGGTGTGTGCCACCATGCCAGGCAAGGATTATTTTTTTTATACAGCTTCTCTGTAGCCTAACTTGGTCTTGAATGATGATCCACCTGCTTCAGCCTCCCGGGTTTTTGACTTACAGCATTAATTACCATACATGGAGGTATCCTGACTTATCAAATATAAATGTCCAGATATCTATGGATTTTCATTGATGTGATTTTTTTTCAAAAATTTCAAGGTTTCTTTGTGTAGCCCTGGATGTCCTGGAGTGATGTTTTTTTGTTTGTTTGTTTTGTTTTTCAAGACAGGGTTTCTCTGTATATCCTTGGCTGTCCTGGACTCACTTTGTAGACCAGGTTGGCCTTGAACTCACAGAGATCCGCCTGCCTCTGCCTCCCGAGTGCTGGGATTAAAGGCATGCGCCACCACGCCTGGTGATGTTTTTGTTTTTAAGACTGACTCTTGCTATGTAGCCCCAGGCTGCCTTTGATCTGTCCATAATTCCACCTCAGCCTCTCAGGTGCTAACTAGGATTACATGCCTGGCTTTTGAGTTGATTGTTCGAAAGGGTTTTTTTTTTTTTTTTAGGTTTTCTGAGACAGGGTTTCTCTGTGTATCCCTGACTGTCCTGGACTCAGTTTGTAGACCAGGCTGGCCTTGAACTCACAGAGATCCACCTTCCTCTGCCTCCCGAGTACTGGGATTAAAAGCATGTGCCACCATGCCAGTCTGAAAGGGCTTCTTATGCCAAATTGTTCGAAAAAAAAAAAAGACAAATTACTATCAATATATAACTTATGAAATTTGTTCCAAAAGGGAGCAGACATTTTTAAAGTAGTTTTATAACCACTGAAGAAACAGAAGTTTTTCTACATAGAAACTCTGGGCCCAGATGGCTTTGCTATTTTAAAACCCAAGGAACAAATAGCTCCATTTTCCCAAAAGTAATTTCATGATGTGGAAAGAAGAGCATGATCAGTTCATTTAATGGGGCTGATAGAATCTTGATGTTTTTAAAACATGCTGAGCCAAAAGTGAATACCAATAAAACCATCTCATGAATCAAATATTTTTTTGATTTAAAGAATTTAAGATAACCAGGCAGTGGTGGTGCATGCTTTTAATCTCAGAACTCGGGAGGCAGAGGCAGGTGGATTTCTGTGAGTTCAAGGCCAGCCTGCTCTACAAAGTGAGTCCAGGGCAGCCAGAGCTACACAGAGAAACCCTTTCTCGAAAGACCTAAAAAAGAAAAGAAAAGAAATTCTAGACCAGTAGAGGAATGGTGAAACTTTTAATAAATGGAACAATTGGGTGTCCAGTTTGGAAGAAATGAACTTTGATCCATGTATCACAAAATAAGAACTCTCTGTGAATTAAAAACATAAATATGAAATGGAAAAGCAAATCACTTTATAACATGACACAAACTTTTTCTTGGCAGTGTTGGGGGTAAAGTTTTGCATCCCATGTAAAGTCAAGCAGCCTAACCCAGCTACACCAAACCCTCAAGCATGGAAAACATTTGTATACTCATGATAGAAACAATTTTTCTTCAACATGCCACAAAAGGCACTAACCATAAATGAAAATTACAAAACATTAACTAACATTAAGAATGCCTCCTGGCAAATGGACGAAAACAACAGTTTGGGAGAAAACAATGATAGCACATATAACTGATGAAAGGCTTAATCCTAGAATGTATTAAAAACTACAAAGAGAAAAACCAGGGCCCAAATAGGTGTATCAATGATAAAATGGAGCATTGATGAAATGGAATATCGTGCAACCAGAAGAAAAGATCTTAAGCTGCATGATCTGAGTGAATCTCAGAGTTGTGACATTGAGCAAAAGGAGCCAAGTAAAAGATTTCACATTATGTGAACCATTTAACCAAAGTTTTTATTTTTTTATTTTTTTTTGGTTTTTCAAGGCAGGGTTTCCCTGTGTAACAGCCCTGACTGTCCTGGACTCACTCTGTAGACCAGGCTGGCCTCGAACTCACAGAGATCCACCTGCCTCTTCCTCCTGAGTGCTGGGATTAAAGGTGTGAGCCACTACCACCTGGTTTAACCAAAGTTTATAAACAAGTAAAACTAATGCATTACCCCATGGCAGATAGCGTAAAGAAAGGCGAGGAGATGATCACAAAGTCACTATGCATTACCTTGGTGGCAGGAAGGGGTGTGGCTAGGAAGGAACCTGTGAGGTTAGTGAAGTGTCCATCACTCAGTACTGTCCACTTTGGGTGTGGCTCATGGATGTACAGCTTATTTTGTTTAATTATTAGCTTTCAAAATGTACATTTAGAGGCTGAAGAGATGGCTTAGGAGTTAAGAGTACTTGTTGCTCTTTCAGAGGGCCTGAGTTCAGTTCCTGGCACCTCCATCAAACAGGTCTCCAGGAGAATCTCATGCCTAAGGTCTGTGTGGGCACCTGCGCTTATGTGTATATGAGACACATCAGTGCGCTCGCACATGTACACACACACACAATTAAAATAGTAAATCTTAAAATACACATTTGTAGTTTATAGTCTCAGGTGAGAAAACAAATCAAAGTGCAGTGGAAAGAGAGAATGAGGTGTAGGGCTCCTTCGCAAGGCATCTAAGCTCACCTGGGTTCAGTGTCTTGCCTTTTTTCTTGGCTGCCCTGGAACTTCCTCATCCCTCTTTAGGCAGATGATGCTGTGAGGAATTGTTTAGCTGGTATCCTAAAATGCTACTGCAGCAGGGGCTCCCATCTCTTAGGACATGAGCAACAAGTGCCCATCTTGTCCTCAGATGGTGAAATTCATCTCCCTTTGAGCGTCATCACTCCTTTCATTAACCAGGACATTTAAAATCCTGGTTGTATGACTTTAAGCAAATTATTGGTTCTCTCAGAGCCCCAGTTCTTCATTCATGGAAGGAATTTGGTACCCACTTGGCAGGGTGTTTACACACTTTGGAGTAAACTCGTAACATAACCTTACCCAGATCCATATTCATTTAGTGCAGTATTTGATGTACCATAGCAGCAGGGCTAGAATGGTAGGCTCCCAGACTGAATCTTCCCAGTCATCACACAATGGATCAGCTACTTCATTCTTTCTGCCTCCCTTGGCTCTTCTGTTGCCAGGGTGGTAACTTTCCTCCTCACAAGACTTTGTGAAGTTGAAAGGAGACAGCCTATTAACCACTGACTTGCTTTTCTATTTCTGCCATAAAACACCCAAAACTGACCAAAGCAAGAAGGGTTTATTTTGGGATTACAGTTCTAGAGGCGTAAGAGTCCATTAGGGCAGGAGCTTGACAGCAAGCAGTGGCAAGCATGCTGGCAGGGGCAGCCGACTGAGAGCTCACATCACAAACCACAAATAAGAAGCAGAGGGAGCTAACTTGAAATGGCATTCATCTTTTGAAACCTCTAAGCCCACTTCCAGTGACATACTTCCTCCAGAAAGGCCACACCTTTTAACCTTCCCCCCCCAACAGCCACTAACTGGGGATCAAGTGTTAAAATGCCAGAGACTTATAAGGGGGGGTGGCATCTCACTTAAACCATTGTAGCCACAGACAGTGGCATCTGTCACAGAACAAGCTTGAGTTCAAGCTGTCATTGTCATACCTCACAAGAATTTACAGCTGATATCCCCACAGCAGTTGCCTCCAACCAGTGCATAGGATTGTTACAATGTGAGTGATGTGTTGGGTGGGGACCTCCAGGTACCTTCCTGGCCTGGTATCTCATCAGACATTGGGTTCCTCACAGCCTGTCTAGGGGACTAGCATTTTCTCAGTATCTCTGTTGCTGAAGCAGATTAGGGAATAGGACTACCACATGGTAGGCTGGGTGTTTTTGACATAGATGGCCCAGAGGGAGGAAGAGAAGCAGGGAAAGATGGGAGATTGGCTTATGTTCTTGCCTGAATTGGTTTTCTGTTGCTGTTGCAGATTTATAACACTTAGAGGCCCAAACCAACAAATAGTCACTGTTAGATTTCTGTGGCAGTTTAAAGAGCCAGGAGTCACAAAAGCGACTAGAAACTGACCCCAGCAGACTGCACTGTTTATTTCAAACATCAAAGAGCAGACAAAGCAGGAAAGGGGTGTCTGCTGAAAGGAAAGGGGATATTTGGGGTTTCTATATGAGATTTGAAGAATTGGAAATTAAGTGCCACTACTGATGCTACATGCAGTTTCTTTCTCATGGAGCTGTTTGTCCAGACAAGGCCATTTGTGATAGTGACTGACTGAATTTGACAATAGCATTGAGTGAGGAGGGACTGGAGTTTCAATATAGTGTCTTGGTCAGGGTCTGGCAGAGTTTGGTCAAGTTTCTTCTTCTTTTCTTCTTCTTCTCCTTCTTCTTCTTCTTCTTCTTCTTCTTCTTCTTCTTCTTCTTCTTCTTCTTCTTCTTCTTCTTCTCCT